>ML660216.1:10579652-10612138 GCA_007570785.1 Antilocapra americana
ACTCGTGGACTCTGTGGAAGAGGGCAAGGGTGGGATGATATGGGAGAATGGCATTGAAACATGTTAATTATCATATGTGAAATCAATCGCCAGCCCAGGGTTGATGCTCGGGGCTGGTGCAACGAGATGACCCAGGGGGAGGGAATCGGAAGGGAGGAGGGAGGGGAGTTCTGGAGGGGGAGCATATGTAAACCCATGGCAGTTTCATGTCAATGTATGGCAAAACCAACACAATAAAGTAAAGAAAATTTTCAAAAAAAAAAGAATATACACTTATAAACTTATATTAGTTAATATATATTGTTAATAAGCATATTAAATTATGTGATGCTGTTATTAAATACATAATAATGTTTTAATTATATTATTCTTTATTATTCTTTAAAATTACTGTGACTATAAAATGTTTAGCATGCTCAACATGAAAAATTTTTAAGAATAGAGACAATTTTAAATTATAAAAATTGAAAATAACTTCTTTTTAGAGAAAATAAAAGGATAATATTTGACATGTCAAAAAAAAAGAACTTGATGAGCAAAATGAAAAATAATAGTATTTCATAATATTAATAGTAAAATAATATTTTATTTTAAATCATAAAATAAAGTATACTAGGGTCTGCTCTACAATGAATTGTGTCCTCTTAAAATTCTTAATATTGAAGCCCTAAACCCCAGTGTAATTGTATTCGGACAGGGCTTTTTTTTTTTTTAATTTATTTTTTTCTTTACATTATCGTGTTGGTTTTGCCATACATTGACATGAGTCTGCCATGGGTATACATGTGTTCCCCTTCCAGAACCCCCCTCCCACCTCCCTCCCAATTTCATCCCTCTGGGTCATCGTGGTTCAGACAGGGCTTTTAAGAGGCATCTAAGGTTAAGTGAGATCATAGGGGTGGGATCATAGTCAAGGATCAGTGGCCTTATAAGAAGGAAAGGTCTCTTCTCTCTCTCCCCACAGCCATCTATAAAGCAGGAAGACAAGTCTCATTGGGAACTGAATCAGCTGGCACCTGGACCTTGGACTTTCCAGCCTCCAGAACCGCGATAAATGAATTTCTATAGTTTAAGTCACCCAGTCTATGGTATTTGTATAACCACTGAGTGCTTAAAAGTGTCCATATTGACAGAAGTAATCAAGTATGTAAATAAATGGGAGAGAAAAAACAGCTCATCCTGACAGAAGAATTGTAATTAGTAAATATAGAAGAAAAGAAGGAAATAGAAATTCACTATTAGGCAAATATCACAGTCATGATTATCATAGACAAGATCTCCAATAGATGCTAAAATTTATGAATGAATCTCTGAAAAGAAACCATCTCAAAGTCCCTGATGGCTCAGATGGTAAAGAACCGCCTGCAATGCAGGAGACCTGGGTTTGATCCTTGGGTTGGGAAGATCCTCTGGCGGAGGAAATGGCAACCCACTCTGGTATTCCTGCCTAGAGAATCCCCATGGACAGAGGAGCCTGTCAGGCTCCAGTCCATGGGGTCACAAAGAGTCAGACACTACTGAGCAACTAAGCACACACATCTCACCCCAATATATTTATTAATTATGAAAGGGAAAATAGGAGCTTTACAGCAAACACCTCTGCAGACACCACCTGATTCAAATGGCCAAGGTGATTAGCACCAGTGATGATACACACTGACATCAGAAACCCCCTGATAGGATACACCAAAAAGGACATGACATCATTTCTATAGTATTTGTTCCAAAAACTCACAACATTCTAATCATTAGGCAGCACCAAACAAACCCAAACAAAACCCAAATGAGAGACATTCTATAAAATAATCAATCAGCACTCTTCAAAATTGGAGGAGGAAATGTCAACCCACTCCAGTATTCTTGCCTGGAGAATCCCATGGACAGAGAAGCCTGGTGGACTACAATCCGTGGGGTCACACAGAGTCAGACACGACTGAGTGACAAAGCACACATAACTCTTAAAAAAGTGTCAAGGCATGAGAGGAGGGAAAAGCAGTCACTCAGATTGGAGGAAATTGAAAAGAAATGACAACTAGATGTAATGTGGGATCTTGAATAGAACCCTGGAAGAGAAAGGAACATACATGGAAAATCTAGTAGAATTCTAATAAGGTCTGCAGTTTGGTTCATTGCATGATTCCAATGCTAATTTCCTGGGTTTTATTATTATAGACTGGTTATGTAAGATGTTAATATTAAGGGAAACTGGGTGAGATGCAACTGATGACTCTCTGTGCTTTTACTGAAACTTCTCTGTGAGCCTAAGATTAGTCCAAAATTTTAAATAAGTTCAGGAGGTTAAAAACGAATAACACTTGGCCACATCATTCATTCAACTTGATGTGAAATGCTCAGAGCTCCAATGTCTCAGTGCAGACCTTCTTCATACTGATTCTGCACCACTTGCCAAATGGGTATTCTAAATGTCCTCTTGTTCTGTTGGATTCCCAGGTAGGTTAAGCTCTGCAGAGACCAGGAAACTGAACAAATTAAACCCGAATTGTGACAGGTAAGACCTCTGTTCTCCAGGCCCGCATGCACAAGGTCGTACCTTTGGGCAGAGTTCACCATTAGGATAACATGGGATATGGAGTCCAGGGCTACCGCTTGGGTTTCCAACACCCCTATCCCAGCCCACTCCAGAGTTTCTCCAACCTACCCATGGAAACCCTGCTTTCTCCTCAGCACAAGCTGCTCCAGTTTCCAAGCCTTTATCCCAGTAACACACAGACTCTAGTTGGCCATGCCCCATCCATCACCCAGGAACTAGTATTTGACCCCAAGCCAGTGGAAACTGCAGTCCTGCTTTCTTACAGAGGAGGATGCATGGTGTCCAGGTACCCTCCACCTCTCTGGTTGATCCCCTTGCTGCACAGCACCCCTCCGCGTCTCCCCACTGTCTTCCACTCCTGCTTTCCCAGACCCCTCACTCCATTCTTCCAGGATAAACAGGATCTAGAAATCACACTTTGTTATCCAGTCCACTGACTCACTGTTTCCCACAGAGCAGGAAAGAGCTCTAGAATTCATAAAACTTATAAATGAATATGTGGAGGATATAAATGCTACAAAAATTCACATTTTCAGCCCATGCTTAAATATTAATTCTTTACTCTGCTCTGCACTCCCAATAAGAAAATCCTAGACAGACATAGATAGATTTTATTAAAAAAAAAAATCTACTACTGTCAACAGCCTACAGCTTTCCTCTCTTCCCTCTGCCCTCCCTGATAGGTGAGCCACAGTGAAAAATATTGGCACTTGTGAAAATGTGCAGTGTTTTGCAGTAGAAGAATGAAGACAGGGAGGGAGAGAAGGAGGGGAGAATGGAAGGAGCAGCCGGGGAGGGAAGGAAGGGAAAGGAAGGGGGAAGGGAAAGGAGAGGGGAAGGGGAAGGAGGGGGGGAAGGGAAAGGAGGGATACTGATTTTGGGAACAGACTCTAGTCCAGACTGGCCCACCTGTTTGGTGGGCGCATGACCAAAAAATTACTTCCTCTTCCTAGCTATCTGCACTTTTTCACATCGTTTTTCCTTACTGTTGAAAGTTACCAATTAAGGGAAAATTTAGATTAATAAGCATTTTCTTTCACAAAAGTAAATGCATGAGGGGAGTTTGTCTCTGTGGGGCTCTCAGTCATAACTGTATGAATTCATATAAATATGTTAAATCAGGTGGCATTCCTGCTAACCCCTAACTAATTGAGATCATTGGCACCATGGGAATAGGAATTTTTACTATGTGATGGGAGGAGAGGTAGATGGAGTCATGCTAGTTCAGAGATCACTTGGGGGATAAGGGAAGGATGGATAAAATAGTCTGGTACTTAGGAGATTATGAAAGCAAGGAGTGAAAGAACACAGAAAGACTCAAGGGGTTTAAAAATGGCATGGAAAGTTCAGACTTGGTGGGGAGCAAAGACCCATGGTGAACTTTGGGGAGGGTCTCAGCAGCAACGCATGGAAATACCCTGTTCAAAATGCTAAGGGAAGACATACATTCTGGCACACGAGATAGAATCCTAGGAACTAAATACACGAAAAACCCAGAGCATACAGTGGACATAGCCAAGGTTACATAGTCATGGGATTGCAGACAAGAAGAAAGGCTAAACATGATCCAGCCAACGATCCTCAAGTTTGAACAGAGTGTCCATTTTTAACATCAGAAAACTTCACAAATCACTAATTCCTTTCATCACAGCATCTTGTCTCTTGATTGAAAAAAAAAAAGTAAACACTTAACATTAATTCAGAAACTGAATTGACTCACACCTTTAATTCCCAAAGCAGCTACATATATGTAATAATCAGATTGCTGGGAGAAATATCAGCAACCTCAGATATGCAGATGATATCATTTTGATGGCAGAAAGTGAAGAGAAACTAAAGAGCTTCTTGATGAGGGTGTAAGAGGAAAGCAAAACAGCTGGCTTAAAACTCAACATTCAAAAAACTAAGATCATGGCATTTGGGCCCATCACTTCATGGCAAATAGAAGAGGGAAAAGTGGAAACAACAACAGATTCTATTTTGGGGAGCTCTAAAATCACTGTGAATGGTGACCGCAGTCATGAAATTAAAAGATGCCTGCTTCTTGGAAGGAAAGCTATGACAAACCTAGTAGCATATTCAAAATCAGAGATATCACTTTGTCCACAAATGTCCTTACTGTCAAAGCTATGGTTTTTATGGTAATCATGTACTGATGTGAGAGATGGATCATAAAGAAGGTTGAGCACCAAAGAATTGATGCTTTTGAATTGTGCTGCTGGAGAAGACTCTTGAGGGTCCCTTGGACTGCAAGAAGATCAAACGAGTCAATCCTAAAGGAGATCCACCCTGGATATTCATTGGAAGGGCTGATGCTGAAGCTGAAATACCTTGGCCACCTGATGCAAAGAGCCAACTCACTGGAAAAGATGCTGATGCTGGGAAAGATTGAGGGTAGGAGGAGAAGGGGGTGACAGAGAATGAGATGGTTAGATAGCATCACTGACTCAATGGATGTGAATTTGAGCAAACTCCAGAAGATAGTGACGGACAGGGAAGCTTGGCATGCTCTAGTCCATGGAGTCACAAAGAATCAGACACAACTTAGTGACTGAACAACAATATATACGCACAAGCTTTGGTGTGCACATGAATTCAAAAAATCTTTTTACTCTGAGACATCCCCTCACCTCCACTCAGCATCATCTCCAGGATGTCACAGCTACCACATGTAGGGACCACAGACCTTCATGGTATGAATTAACACAGTGCATTCAGCTTGGGAAAGGAAGTGTCATCCACAAAGCAACACGTCTGCAATTCCACTTATGAAGCCTGCAGGTGACTTCCTTTGGAGAGAAAGATAAATAAAACAGATGCCATGTTTTATCTTCAGTGAGAAAGGTGGTGCTCAAGGGCAGTTTTGTTTTTGGCCAGAACACCAGTGTAGAGAAGTTACCTGATGTAATTCCTAAACAGTTTCTGATGTTTTGGCACAGAAAATGAGATATTGCTTCCCTGAGACTATAACATATGCTCCATTCTTCCCTCGGAGGTATTTCTATTTTTATTAACTATGCAATTTGCTACATGATCGCCAAAAGTGCTGCTTCTTTTGCAAACAGCTAAATGATGCCTTTGAGAGCATCTATTCCTCAGGATATATGAAGTAGCATGCCCCATTCACAAGGGGCCCTGATCTCTGAACTTTATGAAGTAAAACATTTTGGAGAGCTTGCTCAGAATAAAGATGAAAGCAACTTAAGGTAGAGGAAAGGATTGAGTTTGAGGTCTATGCACTGAGTCAAAGCACCTTAGTCCCACCTAAAATATCTGTAAACAGCCATTCAACTCTTTCTTGAGCTGGCTGATGGGTACATAGACATTCTTTATATCTTAGAGATTTTGTAAATGTTCCTTTGCTGACGTTTAATAATTCTTCAGTTTTTCTTTAAAAGGACAGAAAGAACAACAACAAAAATATCATAACCAAGAAAGGAAAAGGTATCTCTAAACGGCAAAGTAATTGCACAAGGACAGAGTTAGTAAAACCCAGTAAATCATCATAATGAATAAAAATGACTCTGAAAGCAGCTGCCTGCTTTGTTCAAATATCAGAGTGAGCTCCTTGCAGATGGGTGGGGATGTGGACTGTGGAAAGCACTTCAGTGGCCTGAAGTGACGAAGGGCTAGGGTCTTTTTTCCTTATTCTCCTTTGTTATCCTTCTATCCTTTCTTAAATTTTGGTTTCCTCTTCTGAGATACACTGCTAAGAAGACCTTGATCAATGTCTTATTACAAAAATGAAATCATACAAAGCATGTAAAACAGCTAACATGGTACATGCTCCAATGGAGAAGTATAATAAATTCTATTATTCTCATGCTATACTACAGTTCACAGTTGTGTGGGAGGAGGTGGACATAAGAATCACCAATGCTAACTGCTTGCTAATTGGTTGCTGCTGTTATGATTTTTGTCTCTTCAACTCAGAAACTTGAACGCTCAGTGCTCATCTCAGACCTACTAGTGAACCAGAATCCCAGGTCTAGGATCTGACCATGTACATTTTTAATAGCTCTGCAGATTTTCCAATCGAGATGGAGTTGACAGCAATTGGATTTACTCTGTCATCTGAAGTAACCAAAAACCCAGACAAAATATATAAAGCAGTTATCATGATGCTAGGCATTAGGCAGTGAAGCAATGTGATTCCTGAATATAGGAAACAAACACACTGAGCCCTACAACTTCCTATAGTGAGCTTGCAGGATGTAACACAGGAGGGGACACAAAGGCACAGCTTTAGAGATTTTCTGAGTTGAGGATACAGAGCTAGGAGCCCAGAAAGACCAAGGAAGTTGGAGTTCATAGGACAAAGAGGAGTAAAATGCACAGAGAGAAAACTCCAGAGGTCTGCAGAAGGTCCTCTGCAAAGGGTCAGCAGAGGAATAATCAGTGCATGGGTAAAAGAAAATGACCTAAGGACAAGGAGAGAACTCCTTCAAAATGATTAGAAGAAATAACGCCTAAGTGCTCACACATGGCCGGGTATAGTGCTAGTTCTCACCAGCCATACCCGGAAAGTTCATCATTCACAGAGTGTTTTGCTGAGTATTCAAGAAGGTCCCCCTCAGTGATCGGAAAATATTAACCCTAGAACAAGCACTGCTATGGGTCAACCTAGCTAATTATAAATGCTAGACTCCAAGAATTAAACTGCTTCCAACTCATTTAATTGCATCCTAGTATAAAGTTTAAAAATACTTATGGTGGTGGGGATTTAGTCGTTAAGTCGTGTCCAGCTCTTGCCACCCCATCAGCTATAGCCTGCCAGGCTCCTCTGTCCATGGGATTCTCCAGACGAGAATACTGGAGTAGGTTGCCATTTCCATTTCCCTCTCCAGGGGATCTTCCTGACCCAGGAATTGAACATGGGTCTTGTGCATTGCAGGCAGATTCTTTACTGACTGAGCTACAAGGGAAGCCATCAAAAATATTTATAGTAACAGAAAAATTTTAAGCGCCTAACGAGGTAAAAATCACAATGTCTGGCATCCAATCAAAGATTATCAGGCATGAAAAGAGACAGACGACCAAGACCCAAAATAAAGACAATCATAACCATACTAAAAGTGATCCAGAAATGGCACAGATGTCAGAATTAGCAAAGAAGGATACTAAGTGATTGTAACACTAAGTTATTATTGAATTGTTGTTTTTGTTGTTCAGTTGCTAGACATTTCCAATTCTTTGCTACCCCATGGACTGCAGTCCTCTGTCCTCCATTGTCTCCCAGAGTTTGTTCATATTTATGTCCATTGAGTCGGTAATGCTATCTAATCATCTCATCCTCTTCAATCTTTCCCAGCATCAGGGTCTTTTCCAATGAGTCAACTCTGCATTAGGTGGCCAAAGTCTTGGAGCTTCAGCTTTAGCATCAGTCTTTCCAATGAAAGTTCTGGGTTGATTTACATTGATCTCCTTGTAGCCCAAGGGACTCTCAAGAGTCTTTTCCAACACCACAGTTCAAAAGCATTGATTTGTCGGCACTCCGCCTTCTTTATAGTCCAGCTCTCACATCTGTACAGGACTATTGGAAAAACCATAGCTGTGACTACAAGGACATTTACTGGCAAAGTGATTATAATACTAAGTTATTAAAACTATTCAAACATACAAAATTGTTAGCTAGAGACATGCAAGATAGTTTTTAAAGTCCCAAGTTGAATGTCTATAAGTAGGAAATATACTGGATGAGATTAATAGCAGATTAGACATTGCAGAAGGAAAATTTAGTAAACTTGAAGGCATGGATAGCAAAGAAACTATCAAAAATGAAAAACATTTTTTAAAAATCAAAGTAAACAGCACATCAATATGCTGTGGAACAATTTCAAGCCACCTCATATATAGATAACCAAAGTTCCTAAAGGGGGAGATACAGAGTGGGCAGCAAGAGAAGTATTTAAAGAAGTAATATCTAAAACTTTCCAAACTTAATGAAAATTATAAACCCATACTTCAAGAATTCCAAGGAACACAAAGCAGAAGAAACATGGGAAAAAACTACACCAAGACACATTATAGTCAAATTGTTTAAAACCCATGATAAAATCTTAAATGCAGCCAGAGAAAAACACATGTTATGTACCAAGAAAAAAAAATGACAGAAGATTTATCACTGAAAATATGTAGGCAAGAAGACACTGATGGGACACCTTTAAAGTACTAAAAGAAAATATATGTCAACCTTGAATTCTATATCTAGCAAAAATATTTTTCAAAATGAAGGCAACAACAAAATTAAAAAAAACACAGTATTAGACTATAACCCCAAGTATAAAATAAATATCCATGAATCCACATCAATAAAATAAAGTAATAGGACAAATAAATAAATGGAAAATAATTTATGCAGAGACAATCTACTCAAGAAGGTGAAATATTACTCTCCACTCCTTAAGTGTGGACTGCACATGGCAACTTTCTTCCAAAGAGTACAATATGTAAGAGTACTGAAATGTCATCATTATAGTACATTACAGTGAAAAAACCTAATAAACCCCAAACATCAACAGGGATAAGTCATACTGATACTATGTAGCCTTGATGTGAGGTGATGAAAATGGCCCTTTGCCTCTGTGATCTTCCTTCCAAAGCTCCATAACTCCAGTCTAACCATGAGAAAATCATCAGAAAAAATGCCATATTATGAGGAATTGTAAAAAATATCTGACCAGTGTATTTCAAAACTTTCAAGGTCATAAAGATCAAGTCAGAGAAACTGCCATAGGCAAGAGGAATCTAAGAGACATCTTGGAAGAGGACGAGATTAGGTAAAAACTAGTTGAGGATATACAAATAAAGTATTGACTTTGCCAATATTGGTTCATTACTTGTGATGGGGCTTCCCTGGTGGTTCAGTGGTAAAGAATCCTTCTGCTGATGCAGGAGATACTGGTTCAATCCCTGATCTGGAAAGATGCCACATGCCTCAGAGAAACTAAGCCCATGTGCCAGACCTGCTGAGCCTGGGCTCTAGAGCCCAGGAGCCCCAACTGGAGAGCCCACCCACTGCCACTACGGAAGCCTGCCTGCCCTTAAGCCTGTGCCCTGCAACAAGAGAACCCACTGCAATGAGAAGCTGCGAATACCGAGTATCCGCTGCTCACTGCAACTAGAGAAAAACAAAATCCTCACGGCAACAAAGACCCAGCACAATCAAAAAAGAATAAAATGAAATCTTTAAAAAAAAAAAAAAAAAAGAAAGAAAATGTTTACTAGATGTGTAACTACGTAAGATTTTTTTCTTATTTTTTTAAATCTTTTTAAAAGTTAATCAACCTTCAGTTCCACTGGTATGAAGCAGGCTTATTCCTCCCTGGTCCACCATCTTAAAGCTAAAAGAAACCCTGGACATAGCTCCAACCAGAAAACAAAGAGCAAAACAAGCCCAAAGCAAGCAAAAGGAAACAATAAAGATAAACACAGAAACAGGATAATATTGAAAACGACAGAGAAAGTCAATGATACAAAAAGCTGATTCTTTAAAATATAAATCAATAAAATTGACAAATCTCCAGCAAGACAGAAAAAGATAAAAAGAAAAAGAATACAAGCAACAATATGAATGAAAGAGAGGATAGTATTGCATATCCCTTAATAGGAAAATGGAGAAGGCAATGGCACCCCACTCCAGTACTCTTACCTGGAAAATCCCATGGATGAAGGAGCCTGGTAGGCTGCAGTCCATGGGGTCGCAAAGAGTCAGACACAACTGAGTAACTTCACTTTCACTTTACACTTTCATACATTGGGGAAGGAAATGGCAACCCACTCCAGTGTTCTTGCCTGGAGACTCCCAGGGACGGCGGAGCCTGGTGGGCTGCCATCTATGGGGTCGCACAGAGTCGGACACGACTGAAGTGACTTAGCAGCAGTAGCAGTAATAGGAAAATAAGGGACTACTAAAGACAACTATGCCCATAAATTTGACAAGTTAGAGGAAACGAAACAATTCTTCAAAAATCACAAACTACAACAACTCAATCAAGATGAAATGGACAACCTGAATAGTCCTATAACCAATCTAAAACTACGATGTGTGGGCTTCCCTGGTGGCTCAGTGGTTAAGAATCTGCCTGCCAATGCAGGGGACACTGGTTTGATCCCTGGTCTGGGACAATTCCACACATTGCAGAGCAACTCAGCCTGTTTGCAAATACTGAGCTCACGCACCCTAAAGCCTGTGCCCCACACAGCAAGAGAAGCCTCCGCAATGAGAAGCCCGTACACTGCAACAAAGAGGAGCTGCTACTTGCTGCAAACAGAGAAAGACCGAGTGAAGCAATGAAGACCCGGCACAGCCGAATACATGCATAAAAATGGAATGTGTAATTTCAAAAGCTCCCCTCAGAGAAATCTCCAAGAGATTTCACTGGAGAATTCTACCAAGCATTTTTAAAAGAATTAACACCAATGTAAAACAATTTAATTCTTAAAAAAAAAAAGAAGGAATATTTCCCAACTCATCCTATGAGACTAGTATTATCCTCATACCAAATCAAAGACAGCACAAAAAAAGAAAATTATAGACCAATTTTCTCATGAACTTCAAAGCAAATATCCTCAACAAAATGTTAACAAATCAAACCTAGCAACATATAAAAATAATTATACACCATGACCAAATGGGATTTATTTCAAGTATGCAAAGTTGTTTCAGCATTTTAAAAAAAAAATCATTATATTTCACCACAGAAATGTGCTACAGAATAAAAATTATATGCTCACTGTCAGTTGAGAGGGTAAAAGCATTTGATGAAATTCAACATACATTCATGACAATTCATGAAAATTTTCAGCCACTAAAAATAACTGGGAAATTCCTCAACTTGATAAATAGCATCTATAAAATAGCTTATAGCTAATATACTTAATGGTGAAAGACTGAATGCTTTCTCTGTAAGACTGAAAATAAACAAGGATCTCTGCTCTTATCATTTTTATTCAGCATAGTTCTAGCCACAGCAAGAAAGCAAGAAAAATAAATAAATAAAAACCTTACTGGTTAGAAAGGAAGACATAAAAGTATCCCTCTTTACAGATAATGTGATTGAAAAGACTTCCAGAACTAATAGGGAGTTCAGCAAGATTGTAGGAAACAAGTTCAACACACACACACACAATCAATCACATTTCTATATGGTAACAATGGGCACTTAGAAACTAAGTTAAAGATACAAGATGGTTTAAAGCTCAACATTCAGAAAACTAAGATTATGGCATTCGGTTCCATTACTTCATGGCAAATAGATGGGGAAACAGTGGAAACAGTGGCTGACTTTATTTTCCTGGGCTCCAAAATCACTGCAGATGGTGATTGCAGCCATGAAATTAAAAGATGCTTACTCCTTGGAAGGAAAGTTATGACCAACCTAGACAGCATATTGAAAAACAGAGACATTACTTTGCCAACAAATGTCCATCTAGTCAAGGCTATGGTTTTTCCAGTGGTCATGTATGAATGTGAGACTTGGATTATAAAGAAAGCTGAGCACCGAAGAATTGATGCTTTTGAACTGTGGTGTTGGAGAAGACTCTTGAGAGTCCCTTGGAGTGCAAAGAGATCCAACCAGTCCCTCCTAAAGGAAATCAGTCCTGAATATTTATTGGAAGGACTTATACTGAAGCTGAAACTCCAATACTTAGTGGCCCCCTGATGCGATGAGCTGACTCATTTGAAAAGACCCTGATGCTGGGAAAGATTGAGGGCAGGAGGAGAAGGGGATGATGGAGGATGAGATGATTGGATGGCATCACCAACTCAATGGACATGGGTTTGGGTGGACTCTGGGAGTTGGTGATAGATAGGGAGGCCTGGTGTGCTATGGTTCATGGGGTCTCAAAGAGTCAGACAGAACTGAGCGACTGCATTGAATTGAACCACTCTACATAAATCACTCCAAATAAAGTGTAATTTTAAGAATAAACTTAACAAAAGATGTACAGGATAAGTGTGCTAGAAATTGCAAAATACTGATTTTTTTAAATCAAAGAAAGAAATAGATATGCCATATGTTCATGGAGTGGAAGATCCAACATAGTGACAATGACAAATCTCCCTAAATTGATCTATAGGTTCAATGTGATTCCTATCAAAGTCCCAGCAATAGTTTTGAAGGTATAGACAAACTTATTCTCAAATTTATATGGAGATCCACAGATCCTGGAATAACTAAAACAATCTTGAAAAATAAAAATAAAGTTAAGAGTATCACTCTCTTCTATATTAAGGCTTACTATACAGCTACAGTAATCAAGAGAGTGTGAGATTGATGGAAGGACAGACATAAATCAATGAAACAGAATAAAGAACTCAGAAACAATACCAACAAATATGCCCACTTGATTTTTGACAAAGATACACAGCAATTCAATGGCACAGGACAGCCTTTGCAACAAATGGCGTTGGAGCAATTGGATATTCACAGGTTAAAAATTGAACTTTGACCTACCTAAATCTCACACATTTTACAATTAATTCAAAATGGATCACAAATGTAAAGGTAAAACACAAAACTATAGTACTTTTAGAGAACAATGTAGGAGGAAATCTTAGAGATCTATAACAAATCATATCAGAAAGACATATCATTACACATTCTGTCAGAATGGCTAAAAGAAAATGTAGTGACACCAACAAACTCCGACAAGTATGTAGAGAAACTGGATTGTTCATAAAGTGCTGCTGGGAATGCAAAACAGTAGAGCCACTGGAGAAACAATTTGTTGGTTTTTACAAGACTAAACATGTACTGCTATACAGCCCTGTGATTGCACTTTGGGGCATTTATCTCAGAAAAATAAAAACATATTCACATAAAACACTGCACACAAATGTTCATAGTAGTATTATTTATAATAAAGTTTTTCTTTAAAAACTGAAACAATTCAGATGTTCTTCAGTGGGTGAATGGTTAAATGAATCATGGTATATCCATACTCAACAATAAAAGAAACCAAACTATTGATATACTCAATGACTTCTATGAATCTCCAGGGATTCAGTTCAGTTCAGTCACTCAGTCATATTCAACTCTTTGCGAACCCATAGACTGCAGCACACCAGGCCTCCCTGTCCATCACCAACTCCCAGAATTTACTCAAACTCATGTCCATTCAGTGATGCCATCCAACCATCTCATCCTCAATCATCCCCTTCTCCTCCTGCCTTCAGTATTTCCCAGCATCAGGGTCTTTTCAAATGACTCAGCTCTTCACATCAGGTGGCCAAAGTATTGGAGTTTCAGCTTCAACATCAGTCCTTCCAATGAACACTCAGGAACGATCTCCTTTAGGATGGACTGGTTGGATCTCCTTGCAGTCCAAGGGACTCTCAAGAGTCTTCTCCAACACAGTTCAAAAGCATCAGTTCTTTGGTGCTCAGCTTTCTTTATAGTCCAACTCTCACATCCATACATGACTACTGGAAAAACCATAGCCTTGACTAGATGGACCTTTGTTGGCAAAGTAATGTCTCCAGGAATTAGGCTGCATGAAAAAAAGCCAGTCACAAAGGGTTACATACTGTTTAAGTCCACTTATATAACAATCTTGAAATGAAAAAAGTATAGAGACAGAGAAGAGGTTAGTGGTTGTAAGGAGGAAGGGACAGAGAAAAGTGGGTGGGTGTGGTTATAAAAGAGCAATAAGAGACATCCTTGTAGTGATGGAAATGTTCTGTATTTTGACTGTATCAATGCCAACATTACTGATGTGACATTCTCTTATAGTTTCACAAGATGTTACTATTGAAGAAAATTGGGTAAATTGTATATGAAGTTTCTCTGCATTATTCCTTAGAATTGCATGTGAGCATGGAATTACATCAAAAGTAAAAGTTTAATTTAAAAATTAAGTGTAAGGGGAGGAGAGGATGAGATGTATGGAGAGAATAACATGGAAACTTACATTACCAGATGTAAAATAGATAGCCAATGGGAACTTGCTATATGTCTCAGGAAACTCAAACAGGGCTCTGTATCAACCTAGAGGGGTGGAGTGGGGAGGGAGATGGGAAGGAGGTTCAAAAGGGAGAGGATATATGTATATCTATGGCTGATTCATGTTGAGGCTTGACAGAAAACAACAAAATTCTGTAAAGCAATTATCCTTCAATTAAAAAATAAATAATTTTTTAAAAATTTAAAAAAATAAAAATTAAGTGTAAATGTGTCATGTATATGTAAGGCCTAAAACTATAAAACTCTAGACGAGAATGCAGGAGGAAATCTTTGTAACCTTGTGCATGCATGTTAGGTCGTGTCTGACTCTTTGCAACCACGTGAACTGTAGCCCCCCAAGTTCTTCTGCAGGTGGGGTTCTCCCAGTAAGAATACTGGGGCGAGTTGCCATTTCCTTCTCCAGGGGATCATCCCAACCCCCAAATCGAACCCGTGTCTCCTGCGTCTCCTGCATTGCAGATGGCTTTTTTACTTCTGCGCCACCAGGAAACCCCTTGTAAACTTGAGCTAGACAAATATTTGTGAGGTTAGACAGCAAAAGCACAGTCCACGAAAGAACAAATTGATAAAATGGAATTCATTGAAAATAAAATTGCAACTCTTCAAGATGATGTTAACAGAATGAAAAGACAAGTCACAGCCTGGGAGAAAACTTTGCAAAGTTTTCTAATAAAGGAGTGATATCCAGAATATAGGGCTTCCTTGGTGGCTCAGTGGTAAAGAATCTGCCTGCCAAGCAGGAGAGGTGGATTCAATCCCTGGTCAGGGATGATCCTCTGGAGAAGGAAATGTCAACCACCGCAGCATTCTTGCCAGTAAATCCCATGGACAGAGGAGCCTGGTGGGCTACAGTCCATGGGGTTGCAGAATCGGACACTGCTTAGTGACTGAAACAACAACAGCTGTCCAACATATATATATATATGTGTGTGTGTGTGTGTGTGTGTATATATATATGTATGTATATTTTATAACCCTATATGTATATATATATATTTTTTAACTCTTAAAACTCAACAATAAAACACAGCCCAATTTTTTAAATGACCAAAGTATTTAAACAGAAATTCATCAAAAATGACATACATGAAATTCACACAAAAGCTGCACATTATCACTAGTTGTTAGAGAATCACAAGTTAAACCGAAAATGAGATACCACCAGCAGTTAGAACAGCTGAAATTCAAAAGACTGACCATGCCAAATGTTGACAAAAATAGGGAAGAACTAGCAGCCTCAACTCTAGTGGTGGAAATGTAAAATGGTACAACTGCTTTGGAAAACAGTCTGGCCATTTCCTAAAAAGTTAAACACATGCCTACTATATGATCAACTATTCCAGTCCTACATATTAATATTTACACAAAAGAAAAAGAAGCATATGTCCATATAAATACTTGTACATGAATATTTATAGCAGTTTTATTTCTAAGGCCCAAAATTGGAAACAGCCTGAACGTTCTTCCACAGATGAATGAATAAACAAACTGTGGTAAATCCATAGAATGGAATACTTCCCAGCAGTAAAAAGTAATGAGTTATTGATACACACAACAGCATGGATGAATCTCAAAATAATTACACGGAGTGGAAGAAGTTAGGAAAAAAAGACTGCAAGCTGTATAATTCCATTTATATAAATCCTACAAAATGCAAACTAATGTATGGCGACAGAAAGCAGATCAGCGGTTGTGGGGTTAGGGTGCTGGACGTTCTGGGGTGGTTTCAGGGTGTATACCTATGTCAAGCATCAGTGAATACACTTCAAATATATACAGCTCATTCGATGTCAATTACAATCCAAAAAAAGTTGTCTAGAATAAAGACAATATCGTTTCCTCATGAAAGTTTTCATGCTGATGTGTATGGGGCTTATTTTTTTAATTAATTTTAAAAAATATGCTGAACATGTCTCTGCATTTTTAAAATGATCAACACTGACAAATATAACCCCCAAGGGGAAGCTCTTATGGGATCCCAATTTATAAGAGTATGAAAGATCCTTACACCAATAATTTTGAGAACGGCTGCCCTAGGGGCTAGAGACCCTGTCTTTTCATCCTTCTCGGCATCACCAGCACCCACAACCATCCTGGGCATGGAGCAGAGGCGCACAATGGGTATGTGCAGAGCAACAAGATGGGTCTCTCCAGCCCCGTTTCATCCTTCTCTTTCCTTCACTGGCTCCCTGGGGAAATGGGTTTGAAAAGCATGGAACCCTATCTCCTCTTACCGTAAAGAAAAGATGCTCTCTGAAGCCATTTCCCCAGGTTCCAGTCTTCTTGGTAGGAACCGTGAGCCTGATTTCTGGAATGTTCTCCTCACTGCTCACTCAAGATGAACAAACTCTCCTACAGCAAAGCCAGATCTCATGCCCAGGTCCACACAGGCTGCCATACACTGGCCATGGCAGTTTTAAGGCACCCTGAGGCCATAACAGAAAGGAAACCTGAGTAGAACACCCCTGGCCTGGGAGCCAGGAGACACCCCTGTGTCTTTCCTTGTCCCCTTTTGGGTTGCAGCTGGCCTCCTGGTTGCCCTGCCCCCTCCCAAGCACCCATCCCCCTCAAACACAGCCCACCTCATCCACAGATAACTCCATAAAGATTTCAGGATTTAGGCTTAAACAGGAGGAGAGGCTGTGCCGCCTGATGATTGTGGTGGGCTGTCAGATAAGCCTGGGGCTCAACAAAGACAGCCTTCTATTCCCCCCAGGAGTGTTGCTAGGAGTGTTGCTTTTGACATTTGCTGTTCCTGTCCCATGGGCTAAAAGTGGGGAGGATATTAGAAGCTTCTATGATGACCACAGGATCATGTTCTTTAGATTAAGTGGCTCCCAGACCGCAGGTCTGGACGGCAAATTATCCACCCTTGGGAGGCCAGAGACAAAAAGAGACAGCTCCTTCCTACAGCAGGGTCAGGTGCCCCTTGGCCCCCAGTCTGGACTGGATCCCTGAACTGTGCTAAGACGGGATCCTCACTGGGCCCTGGGACACACAGTCCAGCCCCATCCAGTGAAGGGGAGCAGATGTCGGGGGAATTTGATTCCAGGAGAACTCACTGGACTTGCACCCAGAGTGAAAGAGAACCAAAAAGGGCAGGTCTCTTCCTGCAAGTCTGCTCTGCACTGCCCCTTAAGATGCCAGCAGAGGGGCCAGAGGACAAACCCAGGGGCAGCAGGCTCAGAAGAAATGCCAGGGTCTCTGAGTTGATGAGAATGGACTGAAGAGAAGAGGGGATGGAGAGGGTGACAAGAAGAAGCAGAAAATGAGAAGAACACATGACCGGGGAAAGCAACTTGGCTTTATGGCCATGGTCCCCAGAGTGTGGTCTCAGACAGGCAGCAGCAGCAGCATCTGGAAATCCGTTAGGAATCTCAGTTCTCAGACCTTCCCTCCCACCCTCGCCCCACCCCGCCCCTGCAGCATCAGCGTCCAGGGATATTGCCCACCATATTTCCAATCTGCCCTCCAGCTCAAACCTGAGTTTGGGTGGGGCTTCTCAGCCTTGGCCACACATTGCAACCCCTTGGGTAAGTTAAAGCCAAGCTCAGTGATGCCTTTTCATACATACTGTTCATGAAGTTCTCCAAGCAAAAATACTGGAGTGATCGCCAGTGACTGCAGCCATGAAATTAAAAGACGCTTGCTCCTTGGAAGAAAAGCTATGACAAAACTAGACAGTGTATTAAAAATCAGAGACATCACTTTGCCAACAAAGATCCATATAGTCAAACCTATGGTTTTTCCAGTAGTCATGTACAGATGTGAAAGTTAGACCATAAAGAAGGCTGAGCACCAAAGAACTGATGCTTTTAAATTGTGGTGCTGCAGAAAACTCTTGAGAGTGCTTTGGACTGCAAGATCAAACCAGTCAATCCTAAACGAAATCAATCCTGAATATTCATTGGAAGGTCTGTGGCTGAAGCTGCAATACTTTGACCACCTGATGAAAAGAGCTGACTCATTGGAAAAGACCCTGATGCCGGGAAAGGCAAAAGGACAAAGAGGCGGCAGAGGATGAGATGGTTAGATAGCATCACTGATGCAATGGACATAACTTTGAGCAAACTCTGAGAGATAGGGAAGGACAGAGAAGCCTGGCGTGCTATAGTCCATGGGGTCACAGAGAGGTGAACACAACTTAGTAACTGAACAAAACCAGTGATACCTGGGGCTCACAGCAGACAGTCTGATTTGATGGATCTGGGGTACACCCTTGGCATCAGAATTTCAAGCTTAGCTGTGTGTCAGGCAGCTGGGAAGGTTCTAAAACATGTCATTGCTGGGCCTTCCCATTTCTAACAAGCACCTCCACGTATGTGATTCCACTGCAGCCAGGGTTTTGAGAAGCATCACCTTAGGAATTTCCCCAAAAGATTCGTTCTTCTGAGCTTTGCCAACAGACCTAAATTTCTAACATAGCACCTTACCCCATTCAAATCACAGTCATTTGTCTGTCATCAAGTGACATTTGAAGTGACTTCTGAGCTCCATGCACTGACCTCTAAAAAAATTTTAAATAAGCCCTATGAAAGTACACATGGGCCACATTTTACAATGGAAGAGCATGGGGTGGGGGAGCAGGGCAGAAAAGAAAGGTGGATGGATAAGGAAGAATCAGAGAGGCGACTTTTTTTGTTTTTAATACAATGGGGAAAATGAAATAAGGTGAGCCAGTCAATAGCCTCTTTGGAAATACCCAGGAAGGCCTGCCCACAAAAATAATAAGTACGTTTCCCTTCCCACGCCACCCCTGGCCCACTTATTCCTGGGGAGGTTAAACAAACAATTTGTTTTGTCTTTTGAAAGGGGGTGTAGAAATCCATCACCAAGGAAAAAAGTGAAAGAGCAGCAAGCCAGCTGAGATGCTTCCAATAAAGATAAAGGGCAAAATCAGCGAGTCAACAAGGGTCTGGATAAATGCGATGACTGAGATTAACCTGAAAGCAACCTGCCAGGCCCGTCTGCGGGGGCAGGAGGGTGAGGCCCGAGGAGCCGCAGGGAGAGCAGGGGTAGAGTTGGCTCCTGGAACCACGTGTGAAGCCAACAGCTCTGGAAGCATTGTTCTGGATAGAATCCTGGATGCGTGCCAGCCTAATAAATAGGTGCATTGTAATTGCTTATTTACATGTCACTCTCCTCCGCTAGACCGTGGCCTCCTGAAGGGCTGGGATGTCGGTCACCCTGTCCCTGGCTCCCAGCATCTGGCACAGACCAACTGGCAGAGGAACCAACTGGCCAGTGGCTCTACAAGGCGTTTTCTGGGGCCATGTGTAAACAGCCTATTCTTCAGAGGGACTGAGAAAGTTACATAAAATCCTGGCTTAGCTAACCTGTGTCCAGATGGTAGAGATGGAACAGGGAGCTTCCATTCTATGAAGCCCAGCACTGTTCGAGAAGCTGTGGGTGAAACAGCATCCTCCAAAAACTCATGTCCTCCACGAACCTTGAAATGGGACCTTATTTGGAAATAGGGTCTGGACAGATGAAAAAGGTGAGATCGTGCTAGATTCGAGTGGGCGCTAACCCCGAAGAAGGTGTTTTTGTAAGAGGCAGGAAAGGACAGCTGGAGACACAGAGAGGAGAAGGCCACATCACGACCAGGCAGACGGCAGTGATGCCATCGGAAGCTGAAAAAGGCAGAGAAGGATCATCCCCTAGAAGCTTCCAGGGAAACGCAGACCTGCTGACACCTTGATTTCAGACTTCCAGTTTCCAGAACTCTGAGACAATCAGTGTTTGCCATTGGAAGCCACGAGGGGAGCGCGGGGCCGGGTTAGCAATTTGTTTTGGTGGCCATGAGGAGCCATGAGGTGGAGTTAAGAGCTTGCCACAGCCCCAGGAGGGGGGATATTACTAGCCCTGACTTACAGGTGAGTGCAGGAAGGCTGCAAGTACTGAATGTCACTCAAGTCAACACGGCCAGGAACAGGAATCAAGGAGTCATCGCTTTCCTGCCCAGTAGAAAACAATTCCAAACAAGGGGAAAAGGAATCGTGCAATGCAGCCAGGCGAGTGGATGCAATACAGCCTAGAGATGGGCCCTCTCTCGACACCCATCCTAAACGTGCTGCACCAACAATTATAAACCAGGCAGACATGCTTCTCAGGGTAACGCTGGCCAAGATGTTTCTGCAGGACTACGGTGTTTATAAGGGAAAGCCTCACGTTTTCAACTACAAAGACCTAGAGAGACAGAACACGTAATCAAAAGGAGCACATGAAAGGGAGAGACACATATGCTAACCATAATGTGCTATTTCTACTTAGAGAAGAAGAAAAAAGTCGTCTACATTTTTCTAGAGTCAATGTCTCCTGATTCTGTTTCAAGATGATAGTAAAAAGCTACTTGCATCTGACACAGGCATGTTAAGATCTTAAGAAGGCAAGAACATAATAAGGGAGACATTAAAAAAAAAAAAGCTTCATTTTCATTCTTCTTGGCACTTCCTTTGAAGAGTATTTAAAGTGGCTTGGAGCACTGGAAAATATGGTCTTCCATATTTGAAATTCCTCTTTCTTTTACACAATAGAAAATGCTTAAAGCTATCAGTGACATCTCTACTTGCCCCTGAGGTGGTCTTTAAAGATTTTAAAGCTCCTGAAATATAATGGATGGAAAAAAGACAAAATAATCCAGGTGTCAAATAACCTGCTTCTCTGTCCTCCTGATCTGCAAGAGAAGAATTAATTTTTACATAAATAATCATGCTTTTTAGGAGTTCATTAAAATTTAATGATCATTCATCTTTTGGGGCTTCCCTGGTGGCTCAGACAGTAAAGAATCTGCCTGCAATGCAGGGGACACAGGCTGGATCCCTGGATTGGAAAGATCCCCTGGAGAAGGAAATGGCAACCCACTCCGGTATTCTTGCCTGGATAATCCCATGGACAGAGGAGCCTGGTGAGCCACAGTCCATGGGCTTGCAAAGAGTCGGACACAACTGAGCGACTAACTCACTCACTGTCCTCCCACATGTGCATGAAGTTAGAGAAACCCCTGTTTAGCATCCAATTAATGAGATGGTGGACCATCTCTAGTTAATTTAAATCCTAGGTCCCTGACATAGGCAACCGGGAAAGACATTTATTCTGCTTAAACTGCAATTCTGCATATTCTGGACATTTATTTCTCCTCATCTCATGTTTTATTCTCCCACATCTCTCATGGATCTTTTCTTGGACAGAGGAGCATTAACAATGGTGGACCAATGCAGAACAGGAGGAAGAACAGGGGTTTGGGAGGAGGGTTGCCAGATTTAGGTTTCCACTTGAACTTGAATGTTGTACAAACAACAAATAATTTTAAGTATATAAAAAATGGGCTTCCCCGTTGGCTCAGCAGTTAAGAATGCCCCTGCAAGGAGACAGGGATTCAATCGCTGGGCCAGGAAGATTCCCTGGAAGAGGAATCCTGGAATCCCATTCCAGTATTCTTGCCTGGAGAATCCCATGGACAGGAGCCTAGTGGGCTACAGTTCATGAGGTCGCAAAGAGTTGGACATGACTGAAGGGACTTATCACATCATGCATTTATTCAAAATAATGCATGGAACATACACCCTAAAAAGTTACATCTTTTGAGGTTTTTTAACTTATTTATACTTTATAAGTGAATATATATAAGTATATATTTATACTTTAATAGCTATTAAAGTGAGGAAGTGCTTACTTGTGTTGCATGTAATGTCACAATGTATTTCCCCCCTGGTGTGAGCCCCACAAGGGGTTACCCAGGTGACCCAGTGGTAAAGAATCTGCCTGCGAAGTGGGAGACACGGTTTGATCCCTGGGCTGGGAAGAACCCCCCTAAAGTAAGAAATGGCAATCCATTCCAGAATTCTTGTCTGGGAAATCCCACAGACAGAGGAGCCTGGCAGGCTATAGTCCATGGGGTTGCAAAGAGCTGGACACGACTGAAGTAACTAAACAGCAACAGCAGTGAGCCCCATATTCCAGAAGATGCAGCACTACAGGTTACACCACTGTCTTCATCAGGTCCTGAGGATCTTCAGGGGCCTCCTTCAGACAAACCCTAGGCTCTGTCACAGCTGTCAGGGAGAGAGGCGTTCCTTGTTTTCTGCTAAATTGTGAGAAGTTGAGTCACAAATAGGCTCACTCCACCATCTGCCATCTTTCCCGGTCTTTTGTCACTCACAGTAGAATGTCCATCACTGAAGTTCTTGGTCACTTTATAAACTTATCCTCCCAACAACTTCAGAGCAAAGCCAGAAGCTGCATGTCCCATGCTAATTTGTAAATTTCCAAGGCATGAATTTTAACTGGTGCACCTTTAGGCTGGTGAGGGTCTTAGGAGTCCTCTCTGCACTCATATCTGTGGCCGGTTTTCTGCTCAGCACATGAGAAACTTCAAGAAAATTGACACTGAGAAGGAATGCTTATGATGGAATTTTTAAAAGTGAACATTGTGTAAAACAAGAATATTGAAGAAATAGCAGAAAACAAACTTGCTAAAAGATTTGAAGGGGCAGAGTGGACCTCTGCAGTTTTTGCCATTCACTTCCCATTCAGTTCTCTCTGGTAACAGTCCCAATTTCTTGGGAAAAGCAGGCTTTCCTCATATGCAGCCTATGCACTTTCAGGTGAGGCTGGCTCTGCCCATGCACCAAGGCTGGACAGGCGACTGAGGCCTAAATCAAAGCATCACATTCCTTGCGGATCACACAGCCCATTGGAGTCACTGGAAACAATGAGCCTTGCTGGGACCCTGAGGGCACTTATCCTTTTAGTGCTGGACTTGAACAATGGAGACTGTGGGCCAGCCTTTAGTCAGCTCTAAGAAGAGCAGAACTGAGTGACAGAGAGAAACTAAGGCTTAATAACATCACTGAGCCCTGGATCAAGCCATATCTGAAGCTTACATTTCTCCATCTTTTACTTACGAGGTCAATATACTCTTTCCATTGATTTTCCACAGTCATTTTCAGCCAAAATATTCCTTATTAGGACAAGAAGTCTCTTCAGTGTTTTAGTAATGCTTTATTGCTGGGCCTATCATTGATTCATGAGGTCTTAGGACATATTTTTCAGCAGAGATGACTATTCTTTCAGAGAATTAGTCACTCGTCCCTTGATGTATTCCTTACTAATGAACAATTATTCATTTATAAATGTTCTCAGCCACAAGGAACAGAATATTCAACTGAAAATGATTTAAACTACTAGTTTCCCACAATTGGGCTGCAGGTTAGCCTTCTCAGAATTGGTTAGGTAGTTCAACAATGCCACCAAAGACCCCAGCTCTTTCTTTCCTTTCTCTGTCCTGCCATCCTCACAAGCTGGTGACCCTCATGGTCACAAGATGACTGCTGTAGCACCAGACATCACATCCTCACATGACAGTGTCCTATCTGTGCAAGAAGGAAGAGGGTGGGAGCAAAGGGCTTTCTTCTCATAACGTTCTCTGCCTTTTATCAGAAAGGAAAATCTTTCCCAAAATCACTCATAAACTCCTGGTTATTGGCCAGGACTAGGTTACATGTGTTCTCATAAATCACTCACTAGCTGAGAAGGATAGAATTTCCTTTGCTGGTTTAAACCAAGCTTATCAAGGAAAAAGGGACACTAGCTCTTGGGAGGCATCTACCACCTACAGTGAAAGTTAGAAGACTCACTAATCTACCCTCAGAAAACCAAGGCTAGCATTATCTTATAAGAGGAAAACACACCAGGCAGGTAAATTCCAATTTTAGCCAAGCCAAGCTCAGCGTTCTTCTTTGCCCTTAAAATAAGATCAGAATAAGCCAGAGGGAAAGGCACCAATGTTAAAAATCTATATTTGGATCCCCTAGGGCTGGAGGAGATGAGTGAAAGCTGGAGGGCCTGACCTGTGCACAACTGCATCGCCCCCTGGCCATGAGTTCTAAAAATATAGACCTTTGACAGTCATGTATTTTAAACAGCAAATCTCCTCTCCTTCCCTGCTACAAATTAAATTTTCATGATGAGGAAGAAATGACAGATACATTTTGCTTTAGCAGAACAAGTGAAGGTGACATTTGGAACCTTGGAGCTTGCATTTCCTAGCTGTGTGGCCTTGGGCCAGCTGGTCCCCTTCTCCATGCCTGTTTTCTCACCTGGACTCTGAAGGTATTGGTAATATCTACCTTGCATTGCAAACTGATAATGTGATTATTCTCAGTTATGAGGTTCTTTTGGTCTAGTATCAGTTGTTGTTCAGTTGCTCAGTCATTTCTAACTCTTTGTGACCCCATGGACTGCAGCACATCAGGCTTCCCTGTCCTTCATTATCTCTCACAGTTTGCTCAAACTCATGTCCATTGAGTCAGTGATGCCATCCAACCATCTCATCCTCTGTCACCCCCTTCTCCTCCTTCCCTCAGTCTTTCCCAACATCAAGGTCTTTTCCATGTATCAGTAGTCTCCAACAATTAGATGTAAATGGGGCTAGGGTTTCCTCCCCATAACCTCCCTTCTAGGTTACAATGAAAGTTAGTTTTAGCTTGACTGTGGCTCATATATAAACATTTATTAGCAAAGAGGCAGAAAAATGGTCACATAGCTCTTCTGCAAACTTGAGGAAGTGTCAGTTGCTCATTCTTTTCTTAAAAAAAAAATCTTTTATTTATTTGACTGTTCCAGGTAACTTATTTATTTGACTGCACATGGGATCTTTAGGCATATGGGATCTTAGTTGAGGCATGTAGGGTCTAGTTCCACGACTAGGGATCAAACCTGGGTCCCCTGCACTGGGAGTTCAGAGTCTTAACCACTGGACCACCTGTGTGGTCCAGTGTGTACCAGCTGTCCTCATTTCAGGTGCTTCAGTGACACTTGCATGAATGGTCGTTATCATTCAAAGTCATGCCCAAGGTCACTCCTTAGACACAGGCAGTAAGACTCCTCCAAAGCACTAGCTGGACTGGGCCAGCTCAGAATCAAGCTTAGGTGTAGACTGCTGGACCCCTTGCACATCCTTCTACACACTGACACATGAGGAGATGCTGGTTTCATACCACAGGCCAGTCTCCAGACATCAAACTCATAATTCACCAACGGAAAGCAATTTCCCTCATCTGTTAGCTATGAACAACAGCCCTTGTTTTGCTTGTCCAGAAGCCTGGCGTACTGCAGTCCATAGGGTCGCAAAGAGTCGGACACAACCAAGCGATTGAACTGAACTGAACTGAAAGATAACTAAGCGGCTTCCATGGTGGCTCAGTGGTAAAGAATACACCTGCTTATGCAGGTGACATGAGTTGGATCCATGGGAAGATCCAAGAAGATCCCCTGGAGAAGGGAATGGCAACCTGCTCCAGTATTCTTGCCTGGGGCACCCCATGGACAGAGGAGCCTGGTGGGCTGTAGTCCATGGGGTCACAAAAAGTCTGATACAACTAAGTGCATAAACAGCAATCAATGACAACAAAGGCGACTAAAGTCTACGGTACCCACTTCCAGAGGGCACCCTTGGGAATAACATTTTAAATACTAACTGATCACCTCTGGGTGTATCTTCCCAAGTTGAGTGGCTGATTGCCACTAGAATGGGTGGTAACCATCCTGTCCACACGTGTATGTCTAGTAGTTCAGGCTGAAGTATTTTAAATTGTGTTAAGACCACAAATGAGGAGAGATGCTAGATGACGAATACAAAACTGCCAGCATATACCCAGGATGAAAGGAAAGAGGGAAGCAGGACTCAAGCCAGTGCCTGCCTTTCCCTCCTCCCATGACCATCCGGGAACCAGCTGAAGCCCTCATCTTCTTGCCACATCAAATGTCTTGTAGAGCAGCGTTAATTATATGCTCCCCTTTCTCCTCTAAAACCATCTCAAGCTCCCCTTAATTGCTCATTCAAGACTCTCCACAATCTGGGCCAATCTTGCCTCTCCATCTCCCACTACACACAGCAACCAGAGGGCTCTCTGTGCCTCTGCTGGCAGCATGTCCTTTAACCAGGATGTCCTCACCACTCTTACATCAGAAGCCTCCTTGGCCTTCAGAGGCCCCCTCCTCTACCAACTTGCTCTGTGTCCTGGATGAGTCACCTTGCCTTCAATTTCTTCAACCCTAATCCAAGAAAATTCAATTAAATGATATGCAAAGTCCACTTAGACTTAGACATCTATTCCAGAACTACAGAAGGTCTGAGGTTTCGCACTAATTGCAAGCAAATCCATGAGCCTGCCACAGTTTTCCGAATGCTAGAAGAAGACATGAGACTTCCAAGTCAGAGACCAAGGACACTATTGCTGGTACAGCATAGCAGGTAGTATGAGCTTCATTTAAACACTGGACTCCAAAGCTGCCTGACCTTTGAGGCAGACATTATTTTACTGGACAGTAAACAAACTTAGCTTGTGCTCCAGAAGAACACACTATCTCTATCTTCCAAGTATGTTCACCAGACAAAATCCTTGAAAAAAGAGTCTGGAACCAAAGTCATCAGCACCTCTGCTCAGGAGATGTGCAGAAACAGCAGAAACCCATGGAGAATGTACCAGTCTCTCCCCACTTCCCTTCAAGCTTGGAGATTCAGTTGAACTCATCATCCTGCCCTCAAAAGAGTTCCTCTTCACAATACGTTTCTCTAGGTGAGACCACTCACCCTCTCTTCAGCTCCTCTCATCCCTTCTCACCATCTCCACCTGCATGGACTGCTGCGACCCCTATCCTGAACCTTGGGTGTATGTTTATCACAGTCTCACTTTCCAACCTATCTTTCCCACACTGCTTTCCAAGAACACAGCTCTGTATCTGCCTCTGATGAAAAACTGCCCATGCCTCCCTACTGCCTCCTGGCTTAAGTCTCAACTCCTTCCAGACACTACATTCCTTATTAAATAATGAGAATCTTAAAAAAAAATAATAATGAGTATCTTGAAACCAGTTCCTATCTATTTTTCCAGCACTAATTAATAGAAAAGGTCCATATAGTCAAAGCTATGGTTTTTCCAGTATGGATGCAAGAGTTGGACTAGAAAGAAGGCTGAGCGCCGAAGGATTGATGCTTTCAAGTTGTGGTGTTGGAGAAGACTCTTAAGAGTCCCTTGGACAGCAAGGAGGTCAAACCAGTCCATGCTAAAGGAAATCAAGCTTGAATATTCATTGGAAGGACTGATGCTGAAGCTGAAGCCCCAATCCTTTGGCCACCTGATGGGAAGAGCTGACTCACTGGAAAGCCCCTGAGGCTGGGAAAGACTAAGAGCAGGAGAAGAGGGCAATGGTGGGATGCCATCATCAACTCAATGGACATGAATTTGAGCAAACTCCAGGAGATAGTGGAGGACAGAGAAGCCTGGCATGCTGCAGTCCTTGGGGTTGCAAAGAGGTGGATACGACTTAGCGACTGAATAACAACAACAAGAAACAAAGATATGTAGAATAAACTGCCTAAAGAGCTTCCTTGTTTTCCAGTCTTTGGATTTAAAAGACAAAGATGGGATGAATTGAGAGAGTAGCCTTGATGTATATACACTAGCATGTGCAAAATAGATACCTACTGGGAAGCTGCTATATAACACAGGGAGCTCACTCAGTGTTCTGCAATGACCCAGAGGGGTGGGGTGGGATGGGGTGGGAGGGAGGTTCAAGAGGAAGGGGCTACGTGGACACGTGGGGCTGATTCATGCTGTTGTATGGCAGAAACTAACAGAACATTGTAAAGCAATTATACTCCCATTGGTTAAGAATTAATAAAAAATAGACCCCCAAAACGAAAGACATTACGTTTCCACTAAGCATGGGATAGGCTTGAGGGAAATAGCAAGCAGGAATAAGCCATTAAACAGTAGATTTTCCTTTTTTATAGTTTTTTAATGGGTTTTTTTTAAAGGAGGGAGTGGCGATGTGGGTGTTTGTATTTGAGGATTTTAATCATTGATTTATTCATTAGCTACAGAAAACACTGTTCAATTAGAAACTGCCTCAAACACCCCAAGTGCAAGCCAGCTCCACGGAAGGATCAAGGGCCCAGCACTTGACGGCCCTTTCTGGTGGCTGCTGGGGAGCAGAGAGGGCTGCTTGTCAGGACTCTGAGGCCCAAAGAGGTGAAACCCTACACTCAAAGGAAAGGCGCTTCATAAATGAACCAAACATAGCACTCTCCATCTGACAGGTATGATTGTGCATTTCGTGGTAATAGGACAGAACATTTTAATTCAGGCCTGGTTTTTTCAAAAAAGAAAAAATGCAAGACATATGGAGTAAGAGTAAGGAGTTCCAAGGGCAGAAACAGCCAGTCCTTTCTAAGCAATCTTCACCAGCTACGAGAGGGATGACCCTGTGACCCCTGTTGATCCGGTTACCCGGGGTCAGCACACACATCATTAAAAAAAGTCCGTTTCCAATAATGGGCACTTTTCCCTAAAGACCGAGTATTCTTTTGCCATTCAAACAGTGTGTTGTTCAGAATCCTCTGGGCTTCCTGGAATTCCTCTGAAACGTTTCCGATGCCGATGCCTCGGGAACCATTTGAAAACATTAGAATTTTAAATCACAGCTTTGGGAGCGAGTGGCCTATACCTGGTCCCCCACCCCGCCCCACACCTCCACCCCCTTCCCTCCCCTGCCCGGCCCTAGTCTGGTGCCACCTCAAACAGCTTGGCATGCCATCCCCAAGCAGGTTCTCACTGCCGTCAGAGGAAGAACAACCATAGGAGCCATCCTCCCCTTCCCTTTTCACCCCACATCAAAGGCACACAAAGAACTGCCTGGGTTGTTGAAGCAGGGCTGCGCTATAAAGGCTCGTGAGGACCCACTCTGCATACATCTCTTCCCAAATCTGTGTTCAGTGACATCACCTTGGAAGCGTGAAATCAGCCACAGTAGGAGCATTTACAAAAAAGAAATCAGCAAACACGAGGGACCAGACCTTGCCTCCACCCCACCCCCAGAGCCCCTGGTACACTGACCAGCACACTACTGTTCATCTGACAACTAGCTACAGCCTTTTTTCATCTCTGCTTCATCAGCACCGATAAAGAGAAACTGGAACAGCCCCTGATTTCTGCTGGGCTGCAGTTACAGTAAAACCTTCATGAATTCCACCAAATTAAAGAGGCATGACCTCTCCTGTTGAGAGCTCAGGCCGCCTCCCTTTTATCAGGCTCTGTCCTCTAGAACCATCTCTCATTTCATCCATTAAGGCACTTCCTAAGCCTTTCCCCTCCAAACGTGCAATAAAACAAACTGGTCTTTATTGCTGTCTCTCTCCAGGCCCCCTTGAAATTACATTTTCCAGTCTATAGCAATCTCCTCCGCCCCGAGGAAGCCTGGGAGAGGAGCGCCAGGTTTGATCAAGTTTCACTCTGTATTTTCATTTGCAGTCTTGCATGGACTCCCATTCAAGGACTACTTTGCTTTCCTTCTGCTAAAAACCCTCAAGTTGTTGGAAAGGCTGGCTTCGAGCCCACCGGGAGGTTACTCTGCTTGACGGATTCCCCATTTCTGCAGTGCCTTTGTGGTGCTAGGAGGCACCCTCCTTTGTGCAAATCAAGGCCACTGAACAAGCTTCGGTGTGTCCCTAAAGGTCATGGTCCAGCCCCAGGACCATGCCAAGAGAATGCGGCTTCTTCCGCACAGCAGAAAAACACCAAGTCGTAAACAGACAGGAAACCACCTGCAATGGGCACTAAGCTGATGCTCACTAGTACCTTTAGCAACACCTTCTAGAAAGCCTGCGTTCCCATGACCCATGAATTCTCAGCCTGTTGAAAGAGCACTTTGATCTGTAACCAGGTCTTACCTGGAAACTGGAGTCCCCTTCTCCCTGTTGCAATGAATTGCAGTGATCCACAGGCAATTTTGCTTCTGTTAGGAAGCCAAACAGTGCTCAGCCCTCTAGCAAGCCCTCTCCCCAACCCCTCACTCATGCTGTCTGACTGCTACTAGGTATCAGCTCATAAGGGCTTCCCTGGTGGCTCAGCTGTAAAGAATCTGCCCCACAATGCAGAAGATGGGATTCAAACCCTGGGTTGGGAAGATCCCCTGGAGAAGGGAAGGGCTACCCACCCCAGTATTCTTGCGTGGGAAATCCCAGGGACAGAGGAGCCTGACCATGGGGCTCACAGTCCATGGGGTCACAAAAGTGTTGGACATGACTGAGCGACTGAACAACAGCAACAGAAATCAGCTCATAATGACTTGAGCACTTGCCTCTTAACAAGAAACTCCTGATAACCTAAAATCTTTCATAGCCTGTAGGAATGGATATAAGCAAGGGGACTTTAGTCACTGTGACAGGCAGGTGGGATGGAGAAAAAGGGATAGATGGAAGCAATGAAGCACACACACACACCCCCACCCAAATCATGCCACATAAGTAACCACCTTCTTCAGCTCCACAAGTGACCCATCTCCATGAAAGACGCCATGTGATGAGAATTATTTAAATCCCAGGAGGCCGGGAATGGTGTGTGGGCTTCAGCTCATCAGAGGCCACGTTTCTCCATGTTTTGGGGTCAAAAGAGAACCCCAAGGAAGGGCTTCTTCAACACATTTTCCCAACCAGCAGGCTGAGGGTCAGACCACATCCAATGGTGGGCAGAAGTAGTGGGAGCTGGAGTGGAGAGGCAGGGTACCACATACACATGTAGATGTGGAGACATGTGTGAGTGTGCAAGCAGATGTGCTCAAGGGCTGGGACAGGAGCACACATGATACGATGGAGGCAGGCAGATCTGATGAGTGGATGAGGATGGACAGAAGGTCATTTGCTTCTCCGTGAATTATTAGAAGTTTAATCTGCGTCAGCAACTGAAGGAGGGTAGAAACCTCTAATATGGTGAAAGCCACAGTGAAGTGATCCTGAGTCTCGCTGGAAACCAGCTTTTCAGTAAAACCTCATGTACTCGTTTGTCTCTGAACAGTATCCAGCCCCATTTTTTCCATGCAAAGAATTTTCAACCCCATTTCCTTTTGCAAACATAGTTTGAATGGGTGCATGGTGTAGATATTATGCTGGTGGCCATGATTTCTGGGTGTGTGTGTGTGTGTGCATGTTTAATCACGATGCTTGCCCTCTTTCTGTACTTGAAACAACCTTTTACGGGCATAAGTACACAAGCCAAATCATCGCTTGGCAGCCCCGAGGAACAGCTTAGCACCTTCATGTACCCACCAGCTCAGTTCTGAACCACCAGAAAAAAATAGCTCTGTACTCTCAGTCTTGGGCTTTGAGATGAAAGCAAGAATTTTCTGACCCACAGAACAACCTCAGAACCACACTGCCAAGTACCCAGGGGGGAAAATCAGACATAGAAACTTGGTTGATCATCCTCAGTTGTTAAAAAAAAAAAAAAAATTAGAGTCTTGATGACCAAAAGAGCAATCCAGGCCCTAACTAGTCACTATTGCAAAACTATTTTAGAGAACTTAGATAACATAGAGTTCCAATCTTTAACGACTTTGTCCAGGGCCATGGAGATCTTCCATTCGTGATGGTCATATCTAGAGCTGAAAGGGACTTCAAAACTATGAAGATCACAGCAATTTCATCTAGAGAGAATGAGGGGGCAACTAAGGGTGGGGGAATCAAGGGTGGCCTCTGGGTGCAAACATTATTCTAAGTCTTGACCTGGGTGATACTGACACCATAAACACCAGTGTTTACTTTGTGGAAATTCATATGTTCTGTGTGCATTCCTGTATCTATGTTATCTTTCTTCTAATTTATTTTTCTTTGTTTTCCCTCAAGTTGTTTTGTCCCATCTCTTCACACTGCAGAATAACAAATTGAGACCCATACAGCCAAATTAAGGAGCAGGTAGGGAGTTAGAATGGGGCATCCTCATTACTAGTGTACTTCTCTGACCACCATAATTTAGCACTTAATACACGGCTGGCCATGTTATTTGGGTTCTTTGCATTTTTCTAAATGGATTAGAAACTATCACTAAGGACTGTGTCTTAAGCTTCATGTTGCACATAGGTACACACACACACACACACACACACACACACACACACACACACACACA
>ML660216.1:10612148-10742497 GCA_007570785.1 Antilocapra americana
CACACACACACACACACACACACACACACACACACACACACACACACTGGGCTGAAATCACAGTAGATGCTATTAATGCTTCCTGGTCTGTATACCAAGCTGAGCATTCCCACTCACTCTGGTTAACACAAAAGAGTAACCCTGCTCTGGCCAGCCCCCCAGGGCCTGCACTTTAGGTTGCTCTCTTCTTGTCTCCCTGTCTAGTCTCTGGCCTTCAACATCTGTGATGGCTGCTTTGATTTGGGGAACCTATAGGCCCCTGCTTTGTCCCCTTTCCACTGGTCCTGTGGCATCCTCACTGCCCTGCATGAGAAACTGCTCACATTGGTCCAGGTCCCCCCACCCCTGTCCCAGCCAAGACCTACCAACTTCCATGAGTGGATGTGGAGGTGGGTAGAGGAGAAAGCGAAGGGATTCAGTCAAGTGATAGATCAATAATTAGGAACCGATCAGGACTTAGAAGCTAAGCTAAGCGAGACAGCTTCAAAGCTAGTTCAGTCAAATGTCCAAGATGCTGAAGCACTGGGAAAATCTTTTCAGGAAACATGACGCAGATTGCTTAAGAAGGAAAGCGGGGGAAGGGGGGATGGAAAAGGAGTGAGGAGGAACTGAGCCACAGAGCATCACCATCCAGGAGCTGAGCAGGATGTACAGCCGGCTAAGGACCAGGGGGACCACGGAGGACTGACGACCAGATGACAGTCAGGATCCCTCCCCTCTAAAGCCTTCCCACTTTGACTTCTTTCCCAGCTAGTCTAAGGATCTTCTTAACCCAACAGAGAAAATAAACAGTGAACACCATAAGCAACCAAGAAAACGTACATTCCTGGCTAGAGGAGATCTGCCTGATCTAGGGAAGTTCATGCCCCATAAAGGATGGATTTCTGGCAAGCCAAGACTTATTTGTGTAAAATGCAGGAAAAAGCTAGCTGCCACGATACTTGTGATTTTCCCCATGTAAATATTCTCATATAAACCCCTTGATCAAACGTTTACATATTTGGGCTTTCTTCAGCCAGGCCCTGCCTATACTTAGAAAGGTCACCTCAGCTGCTAGGAGCTCTTAAACTGTATCTAAATGTTGGCCCTTACACACTGGTCTTTGTATGCATATTCAGCTTTTTAAAGTGGCTCTAGACCCTTAACGTCAGGTTAATAGAATCCGGGAATTCATGCCTGACCTCCACCAAGCGGAAGACCAGGGGCAGTGAAATTCAGCAACAATGTTGACTCTCCTACTTTGCTACTTCTACTTTCTGTTTTCTTAGCAATGAAATCCACAGAACTTTCATTTCTGAACCTTTGCCCAGTTTAGGAAGCTGAGCCATCAAACTGAACTTTATCTTGTGAAGGTTAACAGGTTTGAATCCAAATATAGCAGTCCTATATACCTACCAAGATTTATTATCTATTTATGTCCACATTTGCACTGACATAGTTTTAACAGCCTCTGTTTTACCAGAAACCATGCAGACCCAGATATTGTGGTTTTGACAACACTGAAATTGAAAAGAAATATGCTATTTCTCCAATGTTGCTCTGGAATGAAGTGACCACATGTGAGTCTGTTTCTTATAAATTCAGAGGTTGCTAAGTGTAAGAGGAGGCTTGGCCAGCCCCTTCATTTACGAAAGAGGACGCGTGCTCAATGTCTCACCTGTCACTGGCAAAGGGCAACCAAAATCACTGTCCAGAGTCCCTCATGCCATGCCACATTGCCCACTCCACCTAGCACATAAAATGCAGAGAAAGACATTCCCAGAGGGTGTGTTGCACAGCAGTCATGCTCACAGTTCTTTGGAGGCAGAGGAGGACCGGGGAGTTTGGCATCCAGCCATGTAAACACCCTGCTCTTCACGTGAGCACACAGGAATCACACAGAGAACATCAGCAGTTCCATCCAGAAGCTCCGTTCCATATCCTGCAGGGAGCCCCGCCTATGGGACAACCCTGGTGTGGCATACTGATTCTCAACATCCATTGGTACCCAACACCCATTCTGCCCTCCTTAATTCCTACCTGAGTTGCAAAGACTAGAAAGCTTAAAAACTACATTTCCCAGACTCCCCTGCAACTGGGATGCATGATGTCATTTAGTCTCAGCCAATCAGATGCAAGCATGTATGATTAGGAAGATGGAAGTAGATGGAGTAATACTTTGTTGACTCTCCCTACTGGTAAGCTTGGCCTTGGAGCCATTTGGCTAGTCTGCAGCAGTGCTGGGGCTCTAGCTTCACAGGGGTTGGGAAGCAGAGTATGGAGTGTCCACTTAGCCAGGGTGCATCACAGCAGATGCAGCCTGGTTCTGGGGCCAGTGGACAGTGGTGGCCTCCTGCTTAAGGCAGCTTCTGGACTGCAGGAGCCAGTGGCTTCCTTTTCATAGAAGAACCGATATCTCCATGAAAGTCAGTTCTGTGCTGTCTATTTGGGACTTGTTCTTGAATAGTCAACCTGTAGTGTGTTTCCTCAACCATCTCAACAGTTCTGTAAGCCATTTAATACTTTGGGGAAAACAAGGCAAAACACTAATGATGTCCTCCATCCAAAGCAGGAAGCTAGACTTTAAGAAGTGAGCGTAAGCTGGTCTATTGACCCTTTCTGAACATGCTAATGCTCAAATGAGATGTCAGACTGCCCAGTACCTTACCAACACTGATGCTTCAGGTAGCAGCAGCAGAGGCAGCAGCAGGATGATGATGACACAAGAGCGTATGCTGCTCTGTTCTGTCTCATCACAACAAAGATTTGGAGTGACGGACATTAAAGCCCTCAGCAGGTCACAGCTCTTGGGTCTTGGACAGACCGTGTAATAGCTCTTAGACAAATCAGTGTTACAGCTCTATTTTATTTAGATAATAGGAGGAGAATCCATCCTCAAAGCATGAGGGCATGTCGACCCAAAGACATGAAGAGAAGAATGCCCCAGCACACGGAAGAGAGAGAGTGCGCTTTGGCTCCTCTTTTTATGATTTTTTCCTCCTGCTGGGCCTGTCCTATGTAAATTGGGTTAGCCAGGAGTGTTGTTTGTTCTTCTTGAGGTCCTCACTTCGGTCCTCCGACCTTCCTTTGTTCTATTTTCTTGGGCTTTTCCCTTCCTTATCTTTTAGCCACCTCCATTCTGGACTCCTGTTTCCTATTCTAACTACCTAACAATGAGAAAACACTAAACTTGGAATCTTGGGTCACTCTCAGTTCTCTAGCTTCCTACTTTGGTACCTTGACCCTCAGTCTTTAAAGTCTTCATTTATTTATTTGTAAAAGTCCACAGTGCTGCCTAGCACACAGGTTGTCAGATCAAATGAGACAGGACCTAGCACTACTGTAGAAAGCGCACTCCAGCCAGCAGTCTTCTTGTGGTTGGAGTGGCAAAGCTCCATTTAACACATATCAGCAAAATGTGTGATACAGTGGTTGGCAGACTGTGCGGAGGGTTCAAGCAGTGGGCACAGGCAGAGCCGAGACAAGGTGGGTATCTCTCTCTCCATCTTCCTTCCCTGTCAGGGTTTCCCCATCAGCATATTCTCCTGCTCCAGACTAGCTTAGAGCTTCAATCACACAGAGGAATGGGCTTTAACCCTTGCTCCAGCCCAGGGTAGCCAACTGCCTCGCTTTGCTGGGGACTGAGAGGAGCAGAGACATTACTTTACCAACAAAGGTTCATCTAGTTAAGGCTATGGTTTTTCCAATAGTCAGAAATGGGTGTGAGAGTTGGACTATAAAGAAAGCTGAGTGCCGAAGAACTGATGCTTTTGAACTGTGGTGTTGGAGAAGACTCTTGAGAGTCCTTTGGACTGCAAGGAGATCAAACCAGTCCATCCTGAAGGAAATCAGTCCTGAATATTCATTGGAAGGGCTGATGCTGAAGCTGAAACTCCAATACTTTGGCCACCTGATGTGAAGAGCTGACTCACTGGGAAAGACCTCGATGCTGGTAAAGATTGAAGGCAGGAGGAGAAGGGGAGGACAGAGGATGAGATGGTTGGATGGCATCACCAAGATGATGGGCATGAGTTGAATAGGCTCCAGAAGTTGGTAATGGACAGGGAAGCCTGGAGTGCTATAGTCCATGGGGTCGCAGAGAGTCAGTCACGACTGAACGAATGAACTGAACTGAACTGACTGAGGGGTTTCTCAGGACATGGAACTGTTAGTCCTAAAACTGGGAAAGTCCTGGGCAGGCTTGGACCAGCTGGTTACCCTCCTCCAATCTCAGATCCAAAAGGAAGGGACTGACTGGCCCAGTTTGGGTCAGGGGCTACCCAATACCAACAGACAGAATCCAGCAGGGCAGGTCACACTGAAGATGTTAGCCCCTGAAAAAGCCCTGTGGATTCAGGGGACAAGATGTACCCAGATAATAAGGGATGGGGAGATACCAGGCAGAGAACCCCATAAATGTCCAGAGTGGAGACTCAAGGAAGGGTCCTACATTCTTTCACACATTGAACACCCATTACACCGGCCTCATTCATGAGTCTCTATAAGACAAAACTGAGCTTTCCCGGTGTCTCAGATGGTTAAGAATCTGCCTGCAATGGAGGAGACCCAGGTTCACTCCCTGGGTCAGGAAGATCCCCTGGAGTAGGGAATGGCAACCCACTCCAGTATTCTTGCCTGGAGAATCCCATGGACAGTGGAGCCTGGCAGGCTACAGTTCATGGGTTGCAAAGAGTCAGACATGACTAAGCGACTATCACTCACTCAAGGAACTCTACGGAATCTCGACTCCAGAAAAAATGCAATGAATTCACATTTGAGATTTGGGTTTCAAGATCAGAGCAAACGTAAAAATTATGTAAGAGTCAAAATACCTCCCTACCTCTAAGCCCTGTCATCTCACTCAACACAATGAGATGCTCCCTTCAAAGAAGAGAGCAGGAACTAGACCCAGCAGGGTCTCATGCCCATTGCAAAGTCACTTCGGGACGCAGACTGACAGGATAAAAAGTGGAAGGCAATCAAAATGGCTATTTCTCCTTTGCCCAAAAGAGAGGCAATGTGGTGGTTTCAGTTGTTGGAAGGTTAGGAAATGTACTTAAGAGATTAAGGCTCTTTGACCCAAGAGGGGCAAACAGAAGAGTAAATGGCACTCAGCCTTCAGAAATAAAAATCATTTAGTTGGATGAAATGGAGCATTTATTCTCCACAAAATAAAGGATTTTTTTTTTTTGGTCTTCTCATAAAGAAGAATTTCCAATGGCGATTTTGTACTATTCATCAAAACAAGTCACCCCAACCAATAACCTATATAAACAGAGACAGTGAAAAAGCCCATTTTGCCTGGTTGAAGGCACATCATTCATTCCTATCCAAACAGTCTTGCAGGCAGCAGCTCACACAGCAGATATTCACGGCAACAAAGAGGAAGCTCAAATAGTGGAATGCAGATTTGAACAGAAAAGCATCACCAAAAATTTTAATTCCTTTCTAGACTGCAGCTGGGGAATCAGGCAATTCCCCAAGCTATTTCAAACAGGGATGAGCTGCTGATTTTACAGAAACTTGTGAGGGCAATTTACACTTGGGATTGGCTTTTGCTCTTCAGCCCGATGTACCTGAACAGGCGGGAAGGAGGTGGCAGTGGGTTCTTCCCCATTCCCAGCTGTGATCTCCTGGCCCCATCAGAAACCTGTTCTCTGAGACCACTGCTCTCTACAGCCCCATCTCATGAATTCTGGTCATCGTTCACATTCAGTGCAGCTTTCTCGGAAACCTCCTTGACCCTCTCCAGGTTTCCAGACAAGCATCCTCAGATAAAATGGTTTCTTTCATCCTTCCTTCCTATTGCCCCCCGTAAACAGCCCACCTGGTCATTCCATCACTTGCCTTCTCTAGTCTAACCCTATTGTAACCCTGGAAGAAGCTTCACTGGAGGGCATGGAACCATCCCTCCTACACCTCCCCCTAACATCCTTGACCTCTTAACTCCATCAACTTTGTTCTCCACTCCCATTCAATCACCTGGTGGTCTTCTCTGCAGAATGCTCCGCCTCTGAAACCACTCCTGAGATCGTGACTTCCTTTCCCTTTAGCTTGCTCTTCCAATAACTCCCAATATCCCCATTTATTTGCTCCTTTATTTACTTCCCCCCACCACCACCTTTCTTCAGCTCTGTACTTCCCCCCATCTTCAACTTGGGTTCAATGACTGCTTGAAACTTCCTTCTACCAACACCCTAAACTCCCTGCCTGTTCTTCCAGCTCCATTACCAGGTGAAACTTAAAACACCAAATCATCTCAAGGGTGTCTTCTTACCGGGTGCACCCAGACGACTAAGCCTCGTTGACCTCAATGGGATATCCAAACAGATGGGTGCTGCCATGAAGTGATGCTCACCAGTGCTGCCTGGCCTTTCATTTTGCCTGGGCATCCAACTACATCTCCTTGACTGGTTCAGACTTCCTCTTCCCACAATGATTATTTCAAACTTGCATTCGGCTCAAACTTGCTGCCTCTACTCCCTCCTCACTCTCAGCAGGTGACAGAGGAACAAGAAGCCTTAGTCAAAGGAGAAGGTCCTCAATGTTTAGCAATCTCCAACTCTGTCTGTCCTATCCATCTTCCCTCCTCCCCCAAGATCTAGGTTCCAGCCTCTTCTCCACTTTATCAGCTCAGCTCCTCACCCTGTACCTGCTCTGTATTCTCAACCTCTCTTCCCGCTAATGACTCTTCTTTCAGCATTTAAGTTTCTCAAGCCTCTTAAGTCTTAAACAAGCCCTTCCCTCCACTCCTTGTCACTGCCAGGCACCCCCATACTTGTTGACCATGCTTCTTAAAGGTGAACTCATGTTCCCCAGCCCTCATCTTCAGATCACCTGAATCATAATTAACTGGGGGAAATTTAATATATACACATATCAGAAAAGAAAGATGCTAGAAACCAAAGACTGCGTAGTGTATGATTCCACTTTTATGGAATTGCTGGAAAAAGCAAAACTGTAGAAACAGAAAGCAGATTCGTGGTTGCCTGGGGCCATAAGTGAGCAGTGATTGACTGGCAAAGTACACAAGAAAACTTCTAGGAGTGATGGAACTGTTCTAAACCTGAACTGTGGTGATAGTTGCAAACCTACATAAACTTACGAAAGCTTGTCCAACTGAATACTTAAAATGGTTGACTTCTCTGTTGTAAATTATATCTCAGTAAAGCTGTTTTTGTGCATATAAACACTTTTTTCACTCAGAAAGAAAAGGGAAAAGGAAACTCAGAAGTTCAGGTCTGGGAATTCCCTAGCAGTCCAGGGGTTAGGACTCCATTGCTTTCACTGCTGAGGGCCAAGGTTTGATCCCTGATCAGGGAACTAAGATCACGCATGCCAAAGAGGAAAAGACGCAGGCCTGAGAGGACCAGGCTGAAGCATAAACTGGGAGTTTACATGACAACAGTTTGAGTCCTGCCTTTCATACTGGATAAAGAATCTCAAGTTGAGAGAAAGGGAGAGTATAGAGAAGGTAGCTTAGGTAATGGTGGGAAGAGGGAACCCAAGTTCCCTATCCCAGCCCAAGATTTGAGTGTGGCAGGAAGATGAGAAAATCCAAGAATGATTTCTGGAAGCCTGGGAAGGAGTGACCTATGCCCCAGATTCTGATGGAGCCACTAAGAATGTGGCCAAGCTCCAGCCAAAGCATGACTGCACTTGTCTCAGCAAACAGCACCGCAGCCTTCAGAAAGCTGCTCTTAACTACGCGTGGTGCAAAAACAGCAGATGGTTTCCACAGGACCTGAAGTGCCACAGAGAACATCAGATCTGGTGCGTCTCAGAGAGGTGAATGAAAATGACCCAGCAGCAGTCAATGCTGGTGACAAAGGACAATTCACAGACACCAGCATGAAAGATGGCAGTAGGCAGGACTTCCTTGGCAGTCTGGTGGTTAAGACTCTGAGCTTCCGATGCAGGGGCCGTGGGTTCGATCCCTGGTCAGAGAACTAAGATTCCACATGACATGCAGTGTGGCCAATAAGAGAAGACTTCATTAAAAACAAACAAAAAAAAAAGATGGTTTGTAAGGGCCTGGCCTCCACAGCCTCATAACCTTGGTACCTCATGAGCCCCTGGATTCTCAGGCCCAACACAAGGAAGAGAGAAAAGTCTTGAATTGACAGAGATTCAACTTCTGCCACCTTGAGGTTTAAGATAGGCATCAAATAAAGAATTTAGCCAAGTAGGGGACCAACGAGATGGGTTGGATGGCATCACCGACTCAATGGGCATGAGTTTGAGCAAGCTTGGGGAGATGGTGAAGGACAGGGAAGCCTGGCGTGCTGCACTCCATGGGGTGGCAAAGAGTCAGACATGATGGAGTGACTGAACAACAACAAGCCTTTAGACCCTTGAGTTGATGAGTTAATGAACCACTACCTGGAAACTGGAGCATCACCCACAGGTTAGGCAAAGGGTAAGGAGTCTGATAGGAGGCTGAATGTTCCTCCCGGGTCTCCCATGTGAGTCAAAGCCGAGAACTTGATTTTTCCCACAGTAACATGGAGAAATGACGTAGGAGCCTCTAAAAGCAACGAGGAGAGTCGAAGCTTGGCACTGAGGATTCTCCTTTTCCTACCAAATCAGGCTTCATACTTACTGGATGTCAGAGAATGTGGATGGCCGGGAGAGACGCTCATTATCTAGGAGAGATAACACAGAGCCTGAGAAAGTGGAGATAGAACGGGTCACCAGCTCTTACTCAACCCACAGTCAATCCAAGAGCTGAGCTGCTTGCGCAGGGTGAGCATAAAGCATCGGTCACAAATACAGCAGCCTAGCCCTCCTATGGCCAAGCTCAAATCAGTCCTGAGTCCTGAGCTGGTTTAACCTCCGGGTCTTGGGGCAGCAGGAAGAATCCGGGCTATTCAAAGCAGAGATCTGGGGCTCAGCACATCTGATCACTTGACTATGGGCAGGTGACTTCTTCTCCCAGCCTCAGTTGCCTCTCTGGAAACTGTTAGGGATGGTGGGGAGAGAGGTCCACAAGAACAGACATAGGTAATCAACACTGTTCCTTAGATTTCAAGTTTAGGGAGATTTTCGGGGGTTTTTTCTTTCTTTGTTGTAGGTTTTTTTTGTTTTGGGGTTTTTTTTTTTTTTTTTTTTTTGCTTTGTTTTGTTGACCTCATTTCTTGGTTTGTGGGATCTTTGTTGCCCGACCAGGGATCAAACCTGTGCCCCTTTCAGTGAAGCATGGGTCTTAACCACTGGACTGCTGGGGAACTCCCTGGATTTCAAGTTCTGATTCCATTTCAGCCCAGGCCTCGGCCGCTTCCACCCCACGTATGAATAGGAATTCGTCATGTTCTCCAAAACACGCCTCTCACCTGTGCCTGAGATTCATGTCAGTGCTCAAGGCCGTTCCCGCTGGCCCCCACACCCCACCCCCGGAAACTGCTCCCTCAGTCACCCTCCTCAACCACCCAGGTGCTGGGGAAGCTGGTTTCTTTTCTTCTTCCCCTTTGTTGTCAAACAGCTATGCTGACAGGTCATACACTAAAAATACTGCCTCTTTTTCAGAGAATACATCGATCAAAAGGTCTATTTCTCTCCTCTGAGAAAGAGACCAGGGGTGGGACTCAAGCCCTCAAAATGGACCTTTAACCAAAACGATGCAAAATAGACTTGTATAGTCCCAGCAGATGAAAACAACTACCCCAGCAAATAATTTCCTTTTTCTGTTATAAGCATCAAAGCAACACAAATATATACCCCTGCTGCTGCTGCTAAGTCGCTTCAGTCGTGTCCCACTCTGTGCGACCCCGTAGATGGCAGCCCACCAGGCTTCCCCATCCCTGGGATTCTCCAGGCAAGAACACTGGAGCAGGTTGCCATTTCCTTCTCCAATGCGGGAAAATGAAAAGTGAAAGTGAAGTCTCTCAGTCGTGTCCGACTCTGTGACCCCATGGACTGCAGCCCACCAGGCTCCTCCGTCCATGGGAGTTTCCAGGCGAGAGTACTGGAGTGGGGTGCCAGCGCCTTCCAGCTCTTGGCAATTCATTAGCACTTTATCTGCAGCGCCCAAAGCTCTGGGTCTGTCTCCCTGTGATCTGAAAAACCAATAAGGAATCAATAGCTGAGCTACAAGTCTTCCCTGGCGAGTGGAGGAGCATTAGTGGGGTTTGTGTCTAGTGAGCCCAAGCCCAGGACGCAATCCTGATTCAAACCACAAATCCCATGTTGGAGGATACACTTTGGGTACTTCCTTTACTACCTTTTCTGTGTCTTTTTCCTTTTCAAAACTAATTTTCTTTTTTTTAGGAATCTGTACTATTATGCTTGGAATTTTTGCTCCAACGGTGGAAATGTGGTTTGGACTTTCTTTTTTTCTAACTTTCAGACAGCAACCAGCACAAGGCTCCTCTTTTGCCAAAACAATGTAATAATTCCAATGGACTCAGTCCGTGAAAAGTCACTATTCTGAAATGGTCTAACACCTACTTTATTAACATTAGGACTAATTTCTTTTGAAGGGAGTTTAAAGCCTCCAAGACTTCGATTCCGGGGTTAATTGGTCTGTTTGCCACTGTTTGCCAGAACTGTCTTTAAAGAACATCTTCAAAGACTGCCCTGATATTGGCCCTTGTCTTGTCTGAAATGTCTTTATCGATGCCAAAAATGCAGTGAGTGAAAGGGCTTTTTACTTAATTATTTCTGAAAAGCAAAAAAGGAATTCCATGTAGACAGATAATGAGAATTGACACAGTGAAATTAAAATGTGTGTTCAGGCAAAGAAAGCCAGGAGAGCTGAACTTCTAACTAGAGCCAGCACATTGGGAGTCCGTCCTGCCAGCCCTCTGCTTCAGACAGAGCCCAGGGTGCTTCATTTTGTCTATTGGAACAGTTTCCATTTTAAAGCCCATGCTGATTGGTTGCCCAGGTTGCTTAGCAACCCGCAGGCCTATAGTATTTGGTTTTAAAATGCCAACATCTGTAGAGCACTCCAAGTACAATTGTTTTTATCTTTTTTCAAAGAGCTTGGGAATAGGCTATTTTGTTTATTTTTTTCCCCAACCAGGAATCAAACCCATGCCCCTGCATTGAAAGTGCAGACTCTTAACCACTGGACTGCTAGGGAAGTCCCCCAAATACAATTTTTAATTCGTATACTATGTCTGGAAACAGGGAAGATGTATCTTTAAAAAAATAAAACAAAATGTATTTCCTTACACAATTCTCCACCACCTCCCAGTCCATGCACCCCTCCAGCCACTTTCTGGCTTATGTTGCTGCTTTCCACAACCACATGCTCCCATTCCTATTTCTGCTTTCTTTTTTGTGTAGAGGTGACTAGAAAGGAGGGATGAAGTGGTACAATTCTTCAGGTATCCATACAAAAAGTAGAAAAATGTGCACTTTATTTTAAACGTAATTAAAATACTTCAGAAGAGTATTAAAAAATACTAACAGAAGAGAAAAACTGGTCTCCATTTTGCCAAAAATTGCAGTTACTGTGGATCCAAGTTTCCTCCCAAGCCAGAGAAGAATCAGGATCTGTCTCTTGACAATCATCCCATGATGGGGTGTTTGGTCTAAAGGAAGACTCTATTGGCTACACCTCAGCACTACTTCTCTGTCCCCCAAATCACTGAACAACCCCAAAATGAAAGCAGAGAAACAAACCAACAGAGAAACTCAGACACCCAACACCCAATAATGCATTAACCTGGTAATCTCTAAACATCCATCACATTTTTTTTAAGTTGTTTTTTAATTTATTTATTTTAATTGGATGCTAATTACTTTACAATATTGTAGTGGTTTTTGCCATATATTGACATGAATCAGCCATGGGTGTACATGTGTCCCCCATCCTGAACCCTTCTCCCACCTCTCTCCCCATCCCATCCTTCAAGGTCATCCCAGTGCACCAGCCCTGAGCACCCTGGCTCATGCATCGAACCTGGACTGGCAATCTATTTCACATATGATAATATACATGTTTCAATGCTATTCTCTCAAATCATCCCACACTTGCCTTCTCCCACAGAGTCCAGAAGGACTGTTCTTTACATCTGTGTCTCTTTTGCTGTCTTGCATATAGGGTCATCATTACCATTTTTCTAAATTCCATATATATTTGTTAATATACTGTATTGGTGTTTTTCTTTCTGACTTACTTCACTCTGTATAATAGTCTCCAGCTTTATCCACCTCATTAGAACTGATTCAAATGCATTCTTTTTAATAGCTTAGTAATATTCCATTTCAGCTGGTTTTAGAAAAGGCAAAGTAACCAGAGATCAAATTGCCAACATCTGCTGGATCATCAAAAAAGCAAGAGTTCCAGAAAACATCTATTTCTGCTATATTGACTATGCCAAAGCCTTTCACTGTGTGGATCACAATAAACTGTGGAAAATTCTGAAAGAGATGGGAATACTGGACCATCTGACCTGTCTCTTGAGAAACCTGTAGGCAGGTCAGGAAGCAACAGTTAGAACGGGACATGGAACAACAGACTGGTTCCAAATAGGAAAAGGAATATGTCAAGGCTGTATATTGTCACCCTGCTTATTTAATTTTTATGCAGAGTACATCATGAGAAATGCTTGGCTGGATGAAGCATAAGCTGGAATCAAGATTGCCAGGAGAAATATCAATAACCTCAGACATGCAGATGACACCACCCTTATGGCAGAAAGTGAAGAGGAACTATTAAGCCTCTTGATGAAAGTGAAAGAGGAGAGTGAAAAAGCTGGCTTAAAGCTCAACATTCAGAAAACTGAGATCATGGCATCTGGTCCCATCACTTCATGGGAAATAGATGGGGAAACAGTGGAAACAGTGGCAAACTTTATTTTTGGGGGGCTCCAAAATCACTGCAGATGGTGATTTTGCAGCCATGAAATCAAAAGATGCTTGCTCCTTGGAAGGAAAGTTATGACCAACCTAGACAGCATATTAAAAAGGAGAGACATTACTTTGCCAACAATGATCCACCTAGTCAAAGCTATGGTTTTTCCAGTGGTCATGTATGGATGTGAGAGTTGGACTATAAAGAAAGCTGAGTGCCAAACCAATGATGCTTTTGAACTGTGGTGCTGGAGAACTCTTGAGAATCCCTTGGACTGCAAGAAGATCCAACCAGTCCATCCTAAAGGAGATCAGTCCTGGGTGTTCATTGGAAGGACTGATGTTGAAGCTGAAACTCCAATACTTTGGCCACCTGATGCGAAGAGCTGACTCATTGGGAAAGACCTTGATGCTGGGAAAGATTGAGGGCAGGAGGAGAAGGGGATGACAGAAGATGAGATGGTTGGATGGCATCACTGACTCAATGGACATGAGTTTGAGTAAGCTCCGGGAGTTGGTGATGGACAGCGAGGCCTGGCATGCTGCAGTCCATGGGGTTGCAAATAATCAGACATGACTGAGCGACTCAACTGAACTGAACTGAATATTCCATTGTGTATATGTACCACAGTTTTCTTATCCATTCATCTGCTGATGGATGTCTAGGTTGCTTCCATGTCCTGGCTATTATAAACAGTGCTGCGATGAACATTGGGGTACACATGTCTCTTTCAATTCTAGTTTCCTCGGTGTGTATGCCCAGCAGTGGGATTGTTGGGTCTTATGGCAGTTCTATTTCCAGTTTTTTAAGGAATCTCCACACTGTTCTCTGGCAACCCACTCTAGTACTCTTGTCTAGAAAATTCCATGGATGGAGGAGCCTGGTGGTCTATAGTCCATTGGGTCACAAAGAGTCAGACACGACTGAGCAACTTCACTTTACCACACTGTTCTCCATAGGGGCTGTACTAGTTTGCATTCCCACCAGCAGTGTAAGAGGGTTCCCTTTTCTCTGCACTCTCTCCAGCGTTTATTGTTTGTAGACTTTTTGATAGCAGCCATTCTGACTGGCATGAGATGGTACCTCATATGTGGTTTTGATTTGCATTTCTCTGATAATGAGTGATAAACATCCATCACATTTTAAGGATCCTGGCCTCGATCACATTCAACCCATACATGCCTGGTCTCTTTTTGGCCTCCTCAAACCTTGGCAATTGCAACTTCCCATTCTTGCCACTGTCTAAATTCCCAGGTATCAATATATTTGCATGTTGTTTGGGTAACAATGCAACAGAAACCCCCTCAGGGAAATCACAGTTGAAGAGAATAAGGGCAACTCCAGAACACCACCTTTCTTTGAAAAAATCCAAATGGCATTGCAAACTGATGCTATCATTCAACTGGCCTCTGCTTGAGTGAATACATTAGCCTTCACTCCTTCCAATATGGGGAGGTCAGATTACCTGCTGGAAAGCAAAGGGAGCCCTAAATGTTTTGATGCAAGAAAAAATAGCCGAGAGAAACTGAGCATGGCGGGGAGCTTCAGATCTCCCTTTCCGGTAGTGTCCCCTTAAACAGGCAATTTTGATGAGCTTTAACCAGGAGATCCTCTGGCAGAAAAAAGACGTGCATGGTACTTTGACAAAACAAAACACACAAACACATTTCCCTCACCTTTCAGCATAACCCTCAACCCCTTGTTAGATTTTGGCCATTGGTTTTGCGCAGAGATCTGATTACTGTTATCTCTGCTTGCATAACTACAAATGTTATCATTACTGCTCAACTGATACGGCTCTGTTTTACAAACACAAAGGAAGACTGTATGTACACTTGCCCTCTCACCAGAAGGGCTGGCTTAAAAGAAAGAGAAGAAAAGGGAAAGAGCAAGGCTGGGAACCAAGGGGAGTAGGCCTGCTGAATGAGCCTTTCAGAAAGAATTATGTGATAGGTTTTGTGTGTGTGCTTTCTTAAAACGCTGCTGCCAAAGCTCGCGAAACTGAAAAGTATTCAATGGGCATCATGTCAGAAACACAATGATTTATTTTGCCAGTTCATTTTCAAACATGAGCTTTCTCCTTATTCCCTGAAATGGGTTTTGGGCCCGAATCTTCAAAATGTGAGGAACAGAAGTTATACAGAGAGCTGGGTCTGATTCAAGATAAACAAGGATTCGATTATAAATATGACAGTGGCATGTCCCTGGCCTCCAAAGAGCCTCGCCTGGTTGCCCAGACTGCAGACTTTTCCTCCACCCAAAACTGCACGGAGGTAGAACTGAGGTTCTCTCTGGCCAGCCCTCTCCAGCACAGAAGGCATAGTTTAAGCCTGCCCCACTGCCCCATTACCTATGGTGTCCAAGGGAAGCCTAGTTACACACACAGCAGACTTGGGTCTCAATTCCAAAAGTCAGGAGTACAAGAACAAGGCTGCCTTATTTTCCTGGTGCCATCCCACAGAACTGAAGTCTTGTCACCGTTAATTTCCAGTCTTCCTTTGAGATTGCAAGGAAGTTCCCAGAGGCTCACTCTGGTCTGGGTATGAGAGGCAAGCCACAGAGAAAAGAAGACATAGTCCCCAAGGGGCCATGTCTCCAAACCATAGTTTCTAGCAGGACTGCTCCGGCTGGCCCTCTGTCCATGCCACTCTTGGCCACACTGGGATCAGAGAGCCCAAGGCAAATAGCTCTGCTTCAGGCCCTCTCTTGTTTGGCTCCTTCTAGAAACTTGTGCCTGAAAATTTTTAACAGTATTTTTTAAACTGAGATCTAATTTACAGACCATAAAATCTACCCTATTAAAGGGGGTTAATTTCTGGCTTGAAGGACTTCGTGCAATCTTTAGCTTCCCTGATGGTTCACATGGTAAAGAATCTGCCCGCAGTGCAGGAGACCTGAGTGCAATGCCTGGGTTGGGAAGAACACTGGGAGAAGGGAATGCCTACCCACTCCAGTACTCTTGCCTGGAGAATTCCATGGACAGAGGAGCCTGGAGGGCTACAGTCTGTGGGGTCTCAAAGAGTTAGACATGACTGAGACTAACACTATCATTTTCATGCTTTAAAGGGTACAATTCAGTGGTTTTTCGTATATTTGCAAAGTTCTGTGGTAGGATAAGAGTGGAACACAAGAAGACGGTCATGTCCTTGGTCTCACGTGAGTCCCTGGGTTGGCCAAGTGTGGGTTCTTAGCTTTGCACAGGAAAGGATTCAAGAGCAAGCTAAAGTAAAGTGAAAGAAGATGTATTCAGGGAGATACACTCCATAGACAGAGTGTGGACCATCTCAGCAGGCAGTAGGTCCAACATATTGGGGTGGTTTTTATTAACTGGGTAATTTCATAGGCTAATGAGTGGGAAGATATTTCCAGCTCTTTTGGGGAAAGGGCAGAGATTACCAGGAATTGGGTCACTGCCCACTTTTTGGCCTTTTATGGTCAGTCTTGGAACTGTCATGTCATCTGTGGGTATGTCACTGAGCATAGGCTAATGTATTACAAGTAGTGTATAATGAGGCTCAAGCTCTAGTGGAAGACAATTGTCTGCCATGTTGGACTTGGTTGGTTCTAAGCAGTTTCTGTCATGTCCTCAATGGCTGTGTAATCCTTTCAAAGGTTGTTCCCTGACCCCCTTCCTGTCTCAGTTCTGCAACCATTTTTGTTGCTTCTTGTCTAGTCCTAAGTCATGTTCAACCCTTTGCGACCCCATGGACTATAGCACACCAGGATCCTCTGTCCATGGGATTTCCCAGGCAAGAATACTGGAGTGGATTGCCATTTCCTTCTCCAGGGGATCTTCCCAACCCAGGGATTGAACCCACCTAACTGATGTCTCTTTCACCGCCTACGTTGGCAGGCAGATTCTTTATCATTGCACCACCTGGGAAGCCATTCTGCAACCATAGCCACTGTCTAATTCCAGAGTATTTCATCACCTCCAGAAGAACACCAGCCACATTAATTTTGAATTCTGTCTTCTAAAGAGGACATCAAATTGTTTAAGCATTAAGCCCCATAAAAATTAAATCTACCCCTGGATTCGGAGACCTTTTGCAAAGCAACCATATCCAGAACCAGAACCACTTAGTGAGTGGAGGCACAGATCCCCTGTAACTCAGATCCCTGGGGTTTCTGGCTTTGCCACCCCTTCCCCCAGGGGACTGGGAGGCTAGAGTTTCTTCTGAAGGACCCACCAGAATCTAATCTCTCCTTTCTTGTTATCTCTCTCCAGTTCTGAGAACTACAAGCTTTATCTCTTAATCCATGTCTTCTTTTTAAAAAGTTTAAAAGGCAAGAATTTACCTCTTTTTCTCCGAATTGTGTCTCCCTTCCCTGAGGCTGGGGAAAAAAAGCAATAGCTGCCTCTTCAAAGGTCACCAAATCACAGAAGATAATGGTTACCAAAGACCCGGTCAATTCATCCTATGACGGCCCTGATACCCAGGAAACAACATAGCTCCAGGGTTTCAGAAGCTAAAAAGTCACTTGGGCACTTCTCAGAGGAATGCTGAGGGTGATGCCAAGTGACTTTGCAGAACAGATCCTCTTAGAGACTGATGTGACCTCCCCAAATAAAAAGGTAGCTTTATTTTATATTTTTTAAAAAAAAAAAAAAGAAAAGAAAAACCAATGGAGGGCACCAGAAACTGTGCTCACTCTCATGTGGACCAAGCCCTAATTAGGGAGTCAAGGCCCTTGGACCTGGTCTAACAAGAAACCATTCCTTTGGGATTATTAATTCCCTTTCACACTCTGAAGCTCACTTTACCCCCTGCAAATACCAAGCTTTGGTGCTAACGCATTTGTGAGGTCTTATCTCCCTTTAGAGCTACACTTGATTTGTGCTATTATTTAATTTCATCTCATTAAAAAGACTGAAAAATAGTGGCACAAAAGTGTCCAGAACACTCCCCCCCGCCCCCGAGAGTGGCCAGAAATTTGAGGGTCACCACTTGCTTCCCTGGAAGAAAACAGGACAAATGATGGATCGAGTCCAGGTGGAGGAACCCAAAGTCAACATCCTCTCTGGGAACGGGCAACCTGAGGTTGGAGCCATCACAAAGTTCCCAGAAGATGATGACAGTGATAACAGGGATGGCAGCAGCTCTCCTGCATTTGCTACTTGCAAGGCCTTGTGCTGAGCAATTTCCAGACAGGGCTTTGTTTACTTCTCATCCCCATCCTACGATGGTGTTGTGCATGTGTGTTCAGTTACTCAGTCCTGTCTAGCTCTTTGCAAACTTCGTGGACCATAGCCCACCAGTTTTCTCTGTCACTGGAATTTTCCAGGCAAGAATACTGGACTGGATTGCCATTTTCTCCTCCAGGGGATCTTCCCAACTCAGAGGTCAAACCCACATCTCCTGCATTTTTTTTTTTTATCACTGAGCCACTGGGGAAGCCCTCTTAACCCCATTTGGCAGATAAGGGAATAACAGAGAGGTTACAAATTTGAGCAAGGTTGCACATCTAGGCATTGAGAGAACAACATTGTTATCTTGTCTTGTTCTTAAGCACTACTAAATGCTTCCTCAAGCAGGCAAAGTCAAGAATGGGCCAACCTCTGGTTCCAGTACACAGAAACACAAGGGGTTTGGGGCCTGTCTCAGGTCAGGACTGAAATTTCACTGCTTTATCTGCTGTAGGGAACTGAGGATATCTGACCTCAGAAACAACTACTTCAATCATGTAGAGAAAAAAAAAAAACAAAGCCCTACCTCACATCATATAACCAAACAAATTCCAGCTGTACCATATATTAGGTCATATATTGAAATCATAAAAATATAATTAAGAAAACATAAAGCAATATTATAATATTAGAATGGGAAAAGGCTACTCTAAGTAGCCATTTAACCAAAATACCTTAAAAAGAAAGAATAAAGCACATTGTAGAGAAGAAAAACAACATCATTAATAAAGCTGAAAAGCAGATGACACATTTATTACAGAGGACTCATTTGCTTTATTAATGTCTCCTACAAAACAAAACAGACACCAGTAATCCAATGGAAAGTATAAGCAAAAGTTAGGAAAAGTTAATGGCAAAGAAATTACAAAAGGCTCTTAAATACATTTAAAGTGTAAAACCATGCTCATAATAAGAACATTCCAAACTAAAACTATCCTTCTGGTTGGCAGAGATCTACAGGGATCAGCAAGAATGTAGGGAAACGCATCCTCACTCAGTGTTGGAAGGCATGGGCATCCACTCAGCCTCCAGGGAGAGCAATTAGTCAATCAATCTTTGATCCTACAATCCCTTTTTTAGGAACATAAGCCTATAAGTATGCCAGATGTGTAGGAAGTGGTTATATACCAGAATATCTATGATGTTATTGTTTCTAGTAGTAAAAGATTGGAAGTAACTCAAATATCTGAGTAGAAAACTGGTTAAATAAACTATGGAACAGATTGCTATGCAGACATTTAAAAGGATCCAAATGAATGAAATTGGATCTTTCGCTGCTGTTGTTGTTCAATGGCTGAGCCATGTCCAACTGTTTGCTACCCCATGGACTGCAGCGCATCAGGCTCCTCTGTCCTTCAGCAGCTCTTGGAGTTTGCTCAAATTCATATTCATTGAGTTGGTGTTGCTATCTAACCATCTCATCATCCACTGGCCTCTTCTCCTTTTGCCTTCAGTCTTTCCCAGCATCAGGGTCTTTTCCAATGAGTTGACTCTTGACATTAGGTGGCCAAAGTATCAGAGATTTAGCTTCAGTATCACTCCTCCCAATAACTATTCAGAGTTTATTTCCTTTAGAATTGACTGATTTGACCTCCATGCAGTCCAAGAGACTGTCAAGACTCTCCTCTATCTTTACCTCATACTACATACAAAAATTATCTCCACATGGGTCAAAGAATTAAATGTAAGTGCTAAAACAATTAAATTCTTTTTAAAAATTGGAGTAAAATTTCATGATCTTGGATTTGGAAATGGATCCTTAAATATGACACTGAAAGAACAAATAACAAAAGAAGAAAATAGATATATTGGACTTCACTAAAATTAAAACTTTGTGTATCAAAAGATATTATCAAGAATGTAAAAAGACAGCCCACAGAATAGGAGAAAATATTTGTAAATCATATATCTGACAAGGGTTCAGTATGAAGAATATATACATCTAAAGAACTTCTAACTCAACAGCAATAAAACAAAAATCCAGCTTTCAGAAAGGCAAGAATCTAAATAGGTATTTCTCCAAAGAAAAGATGCAGGTGGCCAATAAGCATAGGAAAAGATTTTCAGCATCCTTAGTTATTAAAGAAGTAAAAACTAAAAGCACAACAAGAATCTACTTTATACACACTAGGGTATTATAGTAATAAGTAAAAATGGAGAATAGGTATTTAACAAGGGTGTGGAAAGTTTGGACCCCTCATACATTGCTACAGGGAACATGAAATGGTATAGCTGGTCAGAAAACAGTTTAATGGTTTGTCAAAAAGTAAAACATAGGACTACCATACAATCTAACAATTCTACTCCTAGGTACACACCCAAGTTAGTGAAAAAGGTATTCAAACAAACTCTTGAACATGAATGTGCATAGCAGTGTAATTTTTAAAAGGTGGTATATCCATTCAATGGTCTATACTTGGCATTAAAGGAAATGAAGTATTGATGCATGCCACAACATGATGGACCTTGAAAACACTCTGGAACTAAAAGAAGCTAGACCCAAATGGCCACATATTTTATTATTTTTTCCATGTACATGAAATGTCCAAAAAAGGCAAATCCATAGAGAGAGAAAATCAGTGGTTTTTAGGGGCTGGGCAGATATGGATGGGGAATCAGTATTTAATGAGCATGAAGTTTCTTTTGAGGTGATAAAAGTATTCTGGAGTTAGACAGGAGTGATGATTGCATGGGCTTCTCAGGTGGCTCAGCAGTAAAGAATCCTCCTGTCAATGAAGGAGACATGGGTTCAGTCCCTGAATCAGCAAGATCCTTTGGAGAAGAAAATGACAACCTATTTCAGTGATTCTTGCCTGGGAAATCCCAGATCACAAAAGAACTGGACATGATTAGCAGCTAAACAATAACAATGATCGCAAATCATGAATGTATTAGAAACCACTGAACTATATACTTCAACATGGTTAAAATGGTGAGTGTCATATAAATTTTACCTCCATAAAGAAGGATGAGGAAATCCTTTTTGTATCAATAGAAATAATTCCCAAGACATATTTTTAAATTTAAAAAAGCAAGTTTACCACTGCAAAACAGTAAATGTACATGCTATCATTTGCTTTCTTCTCAGTGCATTATTTGTCCCTGAGAACAGAAGTAGAGAAACAGACCCACACCTGGACCACCTCCAGGCTCAGGAGGGGAACATACCCTCCTCCAAGGAGGATGTAGCTGCTGCTTGAGCCCTTGCCAAGGTTGATCAGCCTTGTTTACCCAGAGTGCAAGGTCAGTCAGACTGCCCCCATTCACCCACACTCATACAGGGTCTAGAATACGCAGCCACTGGCTGGGATTCCCACCCTTTGGCACAGCCCCAGAGACCCCATCATAACCAGCCAAGCAGGGGAATTGAGCAAGGTGACCAGTATGAAGCCCTGTCGTGTACATTTACTCTACAACCAAATCAGTCAGTCTGATCCTCCAAAGTTGCTTCAGTTCAGAAGATCTGCTAGTTCAGATCTCTTATACATCCATACTTTGAAGCCCTAACCCCCAGTATTAGGAGGTAGGACCTTTGGTGAGTGGTTTGGTTAAGGTGAGGTCTTGAGGGTGGGGCCCATAACGGGATTAGTGTCCTTATGAGAAGAGGAAGAAACAGAGAGTTGTTTCTCCATACCAGGGGAGGATGCAGGGAAAAGACGGCTGTCTGCAAACCAGGAAACACACCTGCACAGAATACAGCATCGGCCAGCACCTTGACCTCGGACTTCCCCACTTCCAAAAGAATAGAAATAACCTTCTGTTGTTTAAGCATCTCAGTCTAATAGATGAGGACAGAATCTAAGAGTGGCCCAGAGAACAAAAGGTGCCAAGCTTCACCTGCCACAACGGGTGTGGAGACAACATGAACCGGGAGCCCCAAACCTGCCCTCACCTCCTGCGGGTCTCTCTGTTGTGAACATCTTACCATGCCAGGTGGCATTTTAGTGTTAAATTTATATATATATATATATATATATATATATATATATATATGTAGCCTGGCTCATAAGTGCAAGCCAACTACTGGTGATCAACTGAAAAAGAAATGTGATCAGTTTCAACTTTGGAGGAAAAAGTGGTTAAAAAGAACTTTCTGAAAGATAGCACAGTACTGTATTACGGGCACTTTCAGATATTCTCAAGGATTGTTTTACTCAGACATGATTCTCACTTCATGTATGGCTATAGAAACCAACCCCTGATGTAACTCCACTCTAATAACAGAGCACAACCAACTTCTGCTTATAGAAAATAAGAACTGAGAAGCAGGCACCATTATGCTACCCAACCCTTCTGCAAATATCTCCCACAGTCCCCTGCTCCCAGTATGTGCTGGTCACATTCATTATGCAGGGAGCACAGGGAGGAGCCGGAGTGTGTTGAAAACACACTGTGTTCCTGGCGATCTATATAGAAATCTCATGGAAATTACAGTATCTATAGAAGGTAAGAAATCTTGTACTCATTTAATTGATGGGAAAACTGAGGCTCAGAAAGGTCACATAATGAATTGAAGGCAAGTGGCAGAGACAATGAGGCCCCCAATCTGGGAGAGTCTACCTACTTTGCCTTCTTGTGTATGCATGCTAAGTCACTGCAGTCGCACTGACTCTTTGTCACCCCCTGCACTGTAGCCCGCCAGGCTCCTCTGTCCATGGGACTCTCCGGGCAGGAGTACGAGAGTACTAGAGTGGGTTGCCGTTTCCTCCTCCAGAGAGTCTTCCTGACCCAGAGATCTTATGTCTCCTGCATTGGAAGGCATGTTCTTTACCACTAGCACCACTTGGGAAGCCCTTGCCTTCTTATTCTGGTCAAATCACACTGATCATCTCAGCTCATCTGCTTTTTTCTCCCTATGCTGATTTACTTCTTCAATTTACATCCAATTTAGTCCCTTCTAATCAGGCAACTTCCTCGTCTGCAAATGCTCATGGGGATAGATTTAAGACTACACTCACTCAGAAATGTGCTAACCTTCAGTTTGGGCTCACATAACCAAGCTGACTTGCTGGGTCCCTGAAACTAAGCAATTGCATCATGGATGGCTTTCTTCAGTAGCTCCTCAGCCTTTCCACTTATATTTCTAGTCTCTTTTGAATCCCGTACTATTCCAAATACTGCTCACTTCCAACACTAACTGTTCCTCTTTGTTATTTTCCTGTCATCAATTTCATGCTGGGATTTCTAATGCCCCAATACAGATCTCATGCTTTCATTTCTTTTTCTGTCCTTGGAATGTGAAACATCTCCCAATTGACTACCATCTGCTACCTTAATTAATAGGCTGTTTACCTCCCCTGTAAGACCTTGCAGCAATTCTCTTGGACTCCATCCCTAACTCGGTGCACATTGCAGGCTCTCATTAGTCTTGGTTCATAATCCAGCTTTCAGTCTATTTGACAGCTCTCATCTCTAAGCCAATTTGAATTACACTTTTCTTGTAACATTTCATAAGACACAAATTTGCTATTTTGGAACCTGGAACAAATTACATTGACTACATTCCCTCTGTCCACTCCTTTTATAATCTAAAGGGCACCCTCAAACAAAGAAATGAATAACATCAATCTAGCTTGTTTGATAGAAATTCACAGGTTCTCTCTCTCCGCATTGGAGCCTGGGGTTCACATGACTATCTCCAAGGAGTTCTCTCTTCTATAAAACATGACTTGGTAACTTCCTCCAGCCTCCATTCACCCCTGCACCATCCCTTCACCCCAGCACCCTCATTAGCAAGTCTGAATTGCACATGGTGAAACTGTACCCAAATGCACAATGAAAGACTTAGACAAATCAACTGAATGACCTTATAGCCTAAACTGCCAACATCACGTATAGTTAGAAGTGACAGGTTCAGTCATTCAAAGTAGAAAACAACCCATCACTAGAATTTCTGTTGTTGCTATGTGGAATGATCACCGTTGTAAGTGTTCCTTAAAATGCAATCATCCTCTGCTCATGGGTACTGTATACAGAAATGGAGGAGTCACATCTATTAAATTTCTACTCTGTATCAAGTCCTGAGTTGGGGGTTGGCTTCATAGGCTTGACTTCAGTGGTGAGTTTTAAATCTGGCTTCATCAGTCACATCTGAAGATTTTGGTAAAGACACAGACTTCCTGACCTCACTCTTGGATATTCTAAGTCAGTGGTTTTGGAGTACAGCTCAGGAATCTGTGTTTTTCAAAAGTGCTACCAGGCACTCTTTTGATGACTAAGTTATTCTGGGAAGCACCAAATTCTCAAAGCAACCCAGAAATGTCCACTTCAGCCTTTTTTTGTCAGTCACTTGTTGGATGAAGAAAATAAGGCTGAGAGAGATTAAATAACTTGCTCAACATCACAGACTGGGAAATCATAAACTAGCATTAAAGATGAGTCTATAGAATTCTGGAGGTCCTCCTTTCTCCAGGAGCCCACAGAACCTCCATCTTGATGGGAAACAGTCTTTTGTTGTTACAACTGAAGATACCACAGGATCATTTTAATGAAAAGGAATATATTTTCAGAACTGCCGAAAGATACTTAGTGTACACCAGTGTTCATAACTGCATTATTCACAATAGGCAAAGTGTGGAAGCAACACAATGTCTATCAACAGATAAATGGAAAGTGAAAGTCTCTCAGTCGTGTCCGACTCTTTTCGACCCCATGGACTATACAGTCTATGGATTTCTTCAGACCAGAATACTGGAGTGGGTATCCTTTCCCTTCTCCAGGGGATCTTCCCAACCCAGGGATCAAACCTAGGTCTCCCACATTGTGGGGGGGATTCTTTACCAGCTGAGCCACAAAGGAAGCCCAAGAATACTGGAGTGAGTAGCCTATCCCTTCTCCAGTGGATCGTCCCAGTCCAGGAATTGAACCGGGGTCTCCTGAATTGCAGGCAGATTCTTTACTAACTGAGCTACTAGGGAAGCCTGATGAATAATGTGTGTGTGTGTGTGTGTGTGTGTGTGTGTGTGTGTGTGTGTGTGTATAGTCAAAGTGTTAATCTATCAGTTGTGTCCAACTCTTTGTGACCCCCATGGGTTGTAGCCCACTAGTCCCCTCTGTCCATGGGATTCTCCAGGCAAGAATACTGGAGTGGGTTGCATTTCCTTCTCCAGGGGATCTTCATGACCCAGGGGTCGAACCCAGGTCTCCTGCTTATAGACAGATTCTTTAACGTCTGAACCACCACAGAAGTCCATATATATATAATTCAGCCATAAAAAGGAATAAAGTTCTTACACATGTTATAATATGGATGAACCTTGAAATCATTATGCTAAGCAAAATAAAGCAGTCACAAAAATACAAACACTACATGATTCCACTTGTATGAGGTATCTGAATGTCTCTCTGGTAGTTGCTCAGTCGTGTCCAACTCTTTGTGAGCCCATATACTGTAGCCTACCAGAATTCTCTGTTCATGGAATTCTCCAGGCAAGAATACTAGAACGGGTTGCCATTTCCTTCTCCAGGGGATCTCCCCAACTCAGGGACTGATCCTAGGTCACCAGCATTCAGGCAGATTCTTTACTGTCTGAGCCAAAAGAGAAGCCTTGAGGAATCTGGACTTGACAAATTTGTAGAAGCAGAAAGTAGGACACCAGGGGCTGGGCCTGGGGACAGGGGGAGATTATTATTCAATGAGTAGTTTCTGTTTAGCATGATGAAATGGATTGTGGTGATATACCTAATGCTATGGAATTACACACTTAAAATGGTAAATTTTAGGTTATGTATATTTTATCACAATTTAAAAAGCATACAAAAGATATCTGGAAAAATAGGCACCCCCTGGAACCTACCCCATAAGTGAGATTGTTTAGTGAGTCCCCAAGACTTTCTTCTGTTTTCCCCTGAAGTGGAATGAAAAAACGATTTCTGGTTAATTGAAGATTTCAGTTGATCATGGCATCATTGTATTTTACTCTTTGCTCCTTTTTCATCACAGAAAGAATGAGGGGCGGGGGCGCATTTTGGCAAGTAGGGGATGAAGTAACCCTGTGTGATAGGGTAAGCACATCAGGAGGTGAGGGGCAACTTTGCAACTCCTCTGAAGGACAGTCCTAATCCTATGAACATTCTGGGGACCAGAAGTATCTCCCCTGTAGGAGAGGGAGCTGTGGCTGCTGGCTTGCTGCCTGCCCTTTGTTCTGGTAGCATCCCTGACCCAAGATCAGAAAAAGGAGCCCTCCTCCTGGATAGTTTTTTAACTCTATAGACTGGAAACATCCTCCTTTCTTTTTGGTTGTAGGCTCCAAAGATGCAACCCCAAAGATACGGATAGCACAGCTCATCCAGGGTAGACAAGCTTCTGAGGTTGCCGGAAGAGGTCCCAGGTCCTGCTCCTGAGCCCTGTAGCTGTCTGGCCCTCCTTCCATCCTAAGCGTCACCCCTCTGTCTTTCCCATAGTGTCTCTTTATTTCTTGAACGGGTTCCTGGTATCTGCAACACAAAAACTCCTGAACACTTTGGCACATGTTTGATTAAAGTGATTGCTAAAACTTGTTTTGTTTCATTTTTAAATTTCTTAGTTTTTTTTTTTTTCTTTTTTAGTTTGGTGACTGTGAGGTGGTAATTGACAAATGTAAGCTGTATGTATTTATGATGTACAATTTGATGTATGACTTGTGTATACATTGTGAAATGATCACTGCAATCAAGCAAATTAGCATACCCACGACCTCACATAATTATGTCTGTGGGTATGTGTGTGTGTGTGTGTTGAGAACACTTAAGATCTACCGTCTTAGCAAACACAAATATACAATAAAGTATTGTTCACTACAGTCAGCTGCTGTACATTAGATCTTCAGCACTTACTCATCTTGCGTAACTGAAAGTTTATACCCTTTGACCAACATCTCTGGGTTTTCTCCACCCCCGACTCCTGGCAGCCACCACTCCACTCTGGACTTGTAGCTGCTGGACTATTTTAGATTCCACCCAATGAGTGAGGTAGGGTTTTCCAGGTGGCCCTAATGGTAAAGGACCTGCCTGCAGGAGACCTAAGAGACTCTGGTTCTATCCTGGGTCAGGAAGATCCCCTGAAGGAAGGCATGGCAATCCACTCCAGTATTCTTGCAAGGAGAATACTATGGACGGAGGAGCCTGGTGGGATACAGTCCACAGGGTCCCAAAGAGTCAGACATGACTGAAGTGACTTAGCTCATGAATGAGGTCAGACAGACAGCATTTGTCTTTCTGTGGCTGGCTTATTCACTTGGCATAAGTCCTTCAGATTCACCTGTGTTTGTCACAAATGGCAAATTTTCTTTTTTTTTTTTAAGGTTGAATATTTTGTTATATGTGTATATATATATCACAGTTTCTTCATCCAATTATCAATGGACACAAAAAATAAAAACATTAAAAACAGACACTTAAAAAGCAAATTTAAATCCTCTGATCCTGTGAAAGTCATCCCATGCCAATTTAAGCAAGTTAAAAATTTCCCTTTGTGAATGAGGTATCTTATCTAAGATCCAGGGTGACCAGCACAGATGATGTTAAGGCAAGATGAAAACAGGAGATTGAGATAGGAGAAGTAGGAAATAATTCAAAATAATTAATTTATGTTTTTAATTCAGTTTGAGAAGCTATTCAAGGGAATTTTCTTCTCTTCTGTTTTTTGGATGATTTATATCTTCAAGGAAAATGTGATTACATCCTGCAGATCAAAGATACTGAAAGAAGACGCCTATTAAAGAACATTTTAGGCACATGAAAGTTAGGGCTTGTGTGCTCCTGCAATGAAAAATGCAATTTGCTCTTTCTGAGGAAAGAAAAAAAAGGGCAGAACAAGAATCTCCTGTGTAAGCCCAGCACCTGGTTCTAGCAAAGGGAGTTATAGTTGGAAAAGAAATGCTATGATGGTTGATCCTCATTTCTCCGAAGGCTGTGAGTCTGTTGGATCCCAGGAGACAGTGTGGTGAAGAACATCCATTCCAGCGTGATAACCAGCAGGCTAATTTAACATCGAAATGAGGTAAAGCACCATGAAACTAGGCATGGAAGTGAATCAACATTAGAAGTCCCGAGAGCCAGGAAAAGAGCTACAGCTTAAAGCGATATCTGCTAAAACAGCAGAAATAGGGTAGGTTTTAAATAAATGTCAGGTTTGTTAGAAATACTTTTCATCCTCTTTTAATAGTTAACTTGACCCCAGCTCAAGAATCCAACATACTGAGTAGTCTATTGTGTACCTGGAGAAAACTTTCAAAACCTTAATTACTTATAATCTTGGTTTCAGTAATAACCTCAGTAATGCTGGTATAACCCTCCTCTTTTACAGCTCCCAGATGCTCCAAACCAACTTATATCTTATCTCCAGCAGGAGACTCTGTTTTTTTATGATTTTAAAACATAGCTTGGAAAAGTCTCCATCTTATCTCGGAGCAGAAGTGGTGTCACTTGCCAGCCCAAATATTCTAGTAAGAGTTTCTCCTCTCACTCAGCTGCCACAGCTGCTTCTTGCAGCCCCAGCCAGGCTCCTGCTGAGATAAAAATACAATTCATTTAGGTCAATGATTAAATTGAAAGTTATAATATTACTAATTAAGTTTGAGCAAATAGAGAACCAAAAAAGAAACTAAACAAATTCCTTGAGAGGGTCACCTCAATACCTTTCCTTACAAACAGTCTCCTCAACACTCCCCACCCCCAAAGCAGAAAGTCTTAGAAAAGCCTCCCCGGTGCCTTGTCACTAGGGTCTCCACTTTCAATCGCAAAACAACCACTTATTGTCTCCCAAGCATATTTTTATCTGAGAGCCTGTGTGTTCATTGGGCTGTGGAAGAAACCTTCCAGAGTCAAGCTCATTTCCTGAGACTGCCAGCCCTGAAGGAGCTGGGGAAGGAGATGCCTGGAGAAAGATGTGGGGGAGCCCACGCGGAGAACTATTTATAGTGCACAGGACTCAGGTGTGGTGAAAACAGGTGACACTTCTGAAGATTAAACTCCTTATCAAGGTAAGGCACACCGTAGGACAGGGCCACAACCAGGGAGCCGAAAGCCAAGTACCGGGGTGCAAAAGGCTCTTGGGTACCAAGTCTGCGCTTCCTGAAGCTCCTAAACACTGGTGCCCTGGGTGCCTCCCTTGCCTCCTCCATCCCAGGCCACACATCCCCGAAGATGGCAAGAACAAGTCCCATTCTCCCCATCTGGCTTGCTTTAAAGACTTTGTGGGAAAGGCTGGTATTTTTTATAGCAAGCCAAAGCTTGTCTGCCTGAGCTGGTGATCAACTCCCAGCAGTTACATCTTGGCCAGTCACATCTTCTGACTCCTCTTATGATCACCAAACATCTTCCTGTTGAGGTCCTGGCCTGAGTCCCAGGCAGCCTGAGTAGAAGCGCTGGGGCTTCCTCCCAGATCCCATCACAGGAGATTCCCCAGCCATAGATACAGTGCTCTTGCTTCATTGTGCTCTAGAGGAGCTATTTATTATCCCTGTGATGATGGGCTGATAGTTCTCAAGTAATTAAACAACGCCAGGAGTCTTTTAAACAATCCTCTAATTACTAGTCTCACCATTGGAATTACACCCTCCAAATCCTAACTGATGCTACCGTAGACTCTTAGGAGCTACAGGCACTGGGATAAAGATCCCAAGAGAACGTCTTGTGTGGGGTCACATTGTGTGAGTGGGCACAGTTTCCCAGGTTGTGGCATGGTCAGGACACTGGTTTGGGGGTTTCCTCTGGGCCACTCCAGCCCCCATACAACAAAGATCCTGTACTAAGACCCAGACTGGCAGTGATGTTTGGTTTTGCTTTGTTTTGTTAAGAGCAGTTTTAGGTTTACAGAAAAATAATTGGAAAGTACAGAGAGTTCCCATGTAAACTCTTACTCTCTCTTCATTCTCCTGTATTACGAGTATCTTGAGCTCATTTATTAAAAGTGATGCACTGACATTATTATTTGCTAAAATCATAGTTCACATTAGGACTCACTCTTGGTGTTGTACACCCTATGGGTTTGCGCAAATGTATGATGACTTGTATCTACCATCATAGAATCATGCAGAATACTTTTATGGTCCTAAAAACCCCTCTCGGGTCCACCTATCCCTCCTTCCCCACAAAATCAACAGGAATTTTCTTTTTTTTTGTTACTTACATTGCTTTAGGGCTTCCCTGGTGGCTCAGATGGTAAAGAATCTGCCTATAATGCAGGAGACCTGTGTTCAATCTCTAGGTTGGGAAGATCCCCTAGAGAAAGGGAAATGGCAACTCACTCCAGTATTCTAACCTGGAGAATTCCATGGACACAGGAGCCTGGTGGGCTATACTGTCCATGGGGGTCACAAAGAGTCGAACATGACTGAGTGACTAACACACTGTTTGACTTTATGAATAATTTCTTTCTTTCTCTTTGTCTGTGCCATGGAGCGTGTGGGATCTTAGTTCCCCAACCAGAGATCAAGTTCATGCTCCTTGTTTTGAGGGCACAGAGTCTGAACCACTGGACTGTGAGGGAAGTCCCCAGTAACGTGTTTTGATCCCTAATTTGCTAAGGACATTTGTATCCTTTTCTCTTTCTTCTCTTGAAAATAAATGGAGGCAATTCATTCCGGTCATAGACTCATCATCAAGCTGAGCGCACACATTCTCGTGAAACGTGGTCAGGAACACTCCGTACCTCCCATGTGCCCTGAACAGCCTGGAGAACCTGGGCTGCTCACTGGACCATGGCAGCCTCTCTCCAGGAGCCCAGCGGCAGAGCCAAGCCCAGGGGCAACCCGTTTCTGGCGGTAAAGGATGGATGCACACTGCCTGTGGCAAACTTTTCCTGCCTTCACATTACCGGTTGATGGATGGGTATGCATGGAGTCCAACCTGTGCTGAGGATGAAAACAGTGAGAATGCAAAGCGCAGGCAGAACTACTCAACTTAGAGCCATGGTTCTCAAAGTACGGCCCATGCACCCCCAGGGGTCTCCATGACCTTCTCAGGGTTACATGGGTTTAAAATGATTTCCATAACAACACTAAAAATTATCTGCCTTTTCACTTGTATTGTCTCCAAAGTGTACAGTGGAGTTTCCCAGAAGCTACAGGATTTGTATTGCAATAGACTTAATGCATAAGTGAGTACAAGGAGTCAGAGGTCTTCCATTAACGCAGGCAATCGTTTTACGAAATATTTTTTTTAATATCACTTTTCACTTTTTCTTCTTTTGGAAAATAGTGCTAACTTTCACTTAGAAAGTTACATGTATAATATACATGGGATTATAACTGTTAATTTATGTGAAGTAAATACTCGTGCTTTTTCTGGTTTTATTTTCTAATATGGTACATTGAAAGATAGAACCCAGATTAACAAAGGTTTTTTTTTGAAATCTTCAATAACTCTTAAGAATGCAAAGGAGTCCTGAAACCTAAGAGCTTGGTCTAATTTACAGCAAATAACCTGGAGTTAGACAGACCTCTGTTGAAAACCCAACCTCCTGCCATTTGGTTGAGTTATTTACTCCCCACCCATCCAGAGCCTTGGCTTCTTTATCTGTCAAATGGTGATAGTAATGTTTACTTCATGGGATGGTTGCAAAGATTAATGACTTGACATATAAGAAAAGTACCTATGGTCACTGGCATAGATAGTCAACAAACAGTGCAAAGAAGGAGGAAAAAGAAAGTTTAAAGCTGAGTTCCCATTTTTAAAATGAATAAACAGCACTATTGTTCATGGACAGCTGGGCATGAAATCACAGTAAATATCAAAGAGGACCTTCCCCCTCTCTGCAAACCTCAGGCAATGGTCAGCTAAAGCCAATGGGCCTTGAAAGGTAGAGGAATTTGCATGAGCAGAAGGAAGGGTATTTCTCTTCTGTTCTTACAAGAGAGTAGCATTTACAAAGTAGCATGAATGAAGGCTCTGGAGGAGCGTTTCTATGGGATGTTTAGCAGACCTAGCCAGCCTGCTTCTATACACCCTCACACACACCAGGCACACATGTCCACATGGAATGAGTTTGCACACGTGAAAGTGATCATATCAAGCAATATGTAATCAAGCAATAAGTGATCAAATCAAGCAATCATAATATAATTAACAGGACCTTACTTAATACTTGCTTGTGTTCAGTCATGTACAACTCTTTGCAAACCTGTGGACTGTAGCCCACTAGTTCATGGGATTTTCCAGGCAAGAATACTGGAGTGGGTTGCCATTTCCTCCTACAGGGGATCTTCCTGACCTAGGGATCAAGCTCACATCTCTTTTGTCTCCTACACTGGCAGACAGATTCTTTACCACTGAGTCACCTGGAAAGCTCTAACAGGGCCTTGGTATATCACAGTTACAGACCATCTCCTCTGTTGCCATGCCACACAGCTTGTGGAATCCCAATTCCCTTACCAGGGATTGAACCTGGGCCATGGCAGTGAAAGCCCAGAATCCTAACCAGTTGGCCACCAGGGAACTCCAGCCTCTGTTGCTTTTCAACTCTTTTCTGCTCATCCCAATCCTAAGCCCCACCCAGAGATCTGGATACAATAGGTCTGGGCAGAACCCAGGCATCTGTACTTTTATACAAGTTTCAGGGGAGAGGAGAGTCCTCCAGCCCACTCTGGGCAAATGCCCAAGAGGGGCCTGAGATGTTCTGCCTTTAAAGACGATGCTTGTAACGTAACTGGAAAGATAAGGTGCAGAGAAGGGGGCCAAGGCAGTCTGCTATGAGAAGAGAAGGCTCTGTCCGAGGAAGCAAGATTGACAAGAGAGCCCACGGGAGGTGAGAGAGGGAAGGAGAGAGTGCTGAGGACAGAGACATCTTTGGGACCTGGCAAGAACTAGACAGTGCACTGAAGATAGGATCATTTCAGAAGGGTTGTGGGTGGAGTGAAAAGGCCCTCAGAGACAGTGCTGCAACATAACAACAGCACAGCCCTTACCAGCTTCAGAGGCAATTATCCTGCACCAGGGCAGTCTTGTGTGGAGAGGTTACCTTGAGAGAAGCAGGGCCCCAGGGTCCAGTGGCAATGCCAGCCTGAGCTGACCTCCCAGGGTGGTAGCTGGAAGATATGGAAGATACAGAAGGAATAAATACCCCAAACTCTCTCTTCCTTTCCTCTGATCCCACACCCAGTAGAGGCCAGTGGTTGGCTTCTGTGTCCATTTGTGCCAGCTTCTGGGGCAGAGAGAAGTGGGGAGGGTGGACAGTGGTTCCATGGGGCAAAGGGTAGATGTCAGCCACCGTCACATGTTTAGAGCAGGATTCCGAGCAATTATTACAAATGTGTCTCATGAACCCTGAAGGCGGTGATGAGCTGCAGTTTCACTAGAAGTTCTCATGAGCAACCTTGTCAAACCACATTTGTCAGCACCAAATGTGGGAGACTTGTAAGCCTGTGCCAGGCACTCCTCCAGCTCCTGGAGCCCCCACAACCAAACCAAGCAGAAGTGGTTATATGTGAGCACTGAAGCTCTAAGAAATAAAATAGCCTGCCTAAAAAGACAGAGCCAGACAGTGACCAGGCAGGATTCAAACCCAGGTTTATCATACAAGAACTTGAGCTCTGGCCATTTTATCATGCTGCCTCTTTCCAGAAAATAAAGTGTGTGAGTCTTGAATGAAAAGAATTATCCTTGGCATCTGCATCCTAAAACTGAAAAGAGGGATTGTTTCGGTCAGGAGAAGTTAGGCCATGATGCAGTAACAAACATACCCCTTATTTGAGAGGCTTAACCACCCAAAAGTTTATTTCTCTCTATCACTGTCTAGTGCAGGGAGGCAGTAGTCATGGGGAACCCCTGCTCCTTTAGTCACGGGGGACACAGGAATCATTCACTGTGTGCTTCCACAGAGGCCGTGGAGGGGAAGGGAACATAGTCAAGAGTTCTCACCTACGAAGTCCCACATACCACTTCACATATTTCACTGGCCAGAGCAAATCCTATGGCCCCACCTAAGTTCGTTACAATCTCCACGCTAACTTCCCTTGGATTCTTACTACAGGCTGGACATTATGCTAAGCAGTTTGTACATCTCACCTCATTTGAAGCCCACAACCACCTATGAAGCACAATGCCCCTTTTCACAAACAAGGGCTAAAAGGCACAGAGAGGTTAAAAAATTTGCCAGCACCATACAAGTAACAGGAAATAGGGCTATGATTAGATCCAAGCAGCCCAACACACTTAACCACTGGACTCTGGTCATTTATTGATCATCCAACTAATAATTACGTGTGCAGGGCCTATATGGGAGGAACTGAGGACCCAGGGAAGGTCCAGAGAGCCTAGGTCCCTGCACTGGTGGATCTACAGTGCAGAAGACCATGCATTCTGATAGATTTCATATTTAGAGGGTGCTTGTTGGTATTTTAACCCCAAATTCCAAAGCTGGAGAACCCAAGTCTAAAAGACCCTTTATCTCATCATCATCCCTTTTTAAAAAAATTTTTTTTAATATTTATTTATTTTTTCCTTTACACTATCATGTTGGTTTTGCCATACATTGACATGAATCCGCCATGGGTGTACATGTGTTCCCCTTCCAGAACCCCCCTCCCACCTCCCTCCCGATTCTATCCCTCTGGGTCACCCCGGTGCACCAGCCCTGAGCACCCTGTATCATGTATCAAACTTGGGCTGGTGATTCATTTCACATATGATAATTTACATGTTTCAATGCCGTTCTCCCATATCATCCCACCCTTGCCCTCTCCCATAGAGTCCAAAAGACTGTTCTATACATCTGTGTCTCTTTTGCTGTCTTGTATACAAAGTTATCGTTACCACCTTTCTAAATTCCATATATATGCGTTAGTATACTGTATTGTTGTTTTTCCTTCTGGCTTACTTCACTCTGTATAATAGGCTCCAGTTTCGCCTACCTCAGTAGAACTGATTCAAATGTATTCTTTCTAATGGCTGAGTAATATTCCATTGTGTATATGTACCACAGCTTCCTTATCCATTTGTCTGCTGATGGACATCTAGGTTGCATCCATGTCCTGGCTATTGTAAACAGTACGGCGATGAACACTGGGGTACACGTGTCTCCTTCAGTTCTGGTTTCCTCAGTGTGTACGCCCAGCAGTGGGATTGTTGGGTCATATGGCAGTCCTAGTCCCAATTTTTTAAGGAATCTCCTCACTTTTCTCCATAGTGGCTGTACTAGTTTGCATTACCATCAACAGTGTAAGAGAGTTCCCTTTTCTCCACATCCTCTCCAGCATTTATTGCTGGTAGACTTTTGGATGGCTGCCATTCTGACTGGTCTAAAGTGGTACCTCATTGTGGTTTTGATTTGCATTTCTCTGATAATGAGTGATGCTGAGCATCTTTTCATGTGTTTGTTGGCCATTTGTATGTCTTCTTTGGAGAAATGTCTGTTTAGTTCTTTGGCCCACTTTTTGATTGGGTCGTTTATTTTTCTGGAATGGAGCTGCAGGAGTTGCCTGTATATTTTTGAGATTAATTGTTTTTCATTGCTTCGTTTGCTATTATTTTCTCCCATTCTGAAGGCTGTTTTTTCACCTTGTTTTTAGTTTCTTTTGTTGTGCAGAAGCTTTTAATTTTAATTAGGTCCCATTTGTTTATCTGTGCTTTTATTTCCAATATTCTGGGAGGTGGGTCATAGAGGATCCTGCTTTAGTTTATGTCAGAGAGTGTTTTGCCTATGTTTTCCTCTAGGAGTTTTATAGTTTCTGGTCTTACATTTAGATCTTTAATCCATTTTGAGTTTATTTTTGTGTGTGGTGTTAGAAAGTGTTCTAGTTTCATTCTTTTACAAGTGGCTGTCCAGTTTTCCCAGCACCACTTGTTAAAGAGATTGTCTTTTCTCCATTGCATATTCTTGCCTCCTTTGTCAAAGATAAGGTGTCCATAGATGTGTGGATTTATCTCTGGGCTTTCTATTTTGTTCCATTGATCAATATTTCTGTCTTTGCGCCAGTACCATACTGTCTTGATGACTGTGACTTTGTAGTATAGCCTAAAGTCAGGCAGGTTGATTCCTCCAGTTCCTTTCTTCTTTCTCAAGATTGCTTTAGCTATTCAAGGTTTTTTGTATTTCCATACAAATTGTGAAATTATTTGTTCTAGTTCTCTGAAAAAGACTGCTGGTAGCTTAACAGGAATTGCATTGAATCTATAGATTGCTCTGGATAGTATATCTTCATCCCCTTTTATGTGGGGGATTCTCTCTGCTTCCCTTGTGGCTCAGATGGTAAAAGCATCTGCTTGCAAGGCAGGAGACCTGGGTTTGATCCCTGGGTGGGGAAGATCCTCTGGAGAAGGAAATGGCAACCCACTCCAGTACTCTTGCCTGGAAAATTCCATGGATGGAGGAGCCTGGTGGGCTACAGTCCATGGGGTCGCAGAGATTCGGACACGACTGAGCGACTTCACCTTCACTTTCTCTCTGCAGTACCCCGTCATCTTCTCTGGGGACTTACAGCCTCTGTGTCAACACCTCTCTGGGGTTACCTCAGCTCAGCACAACTTCATCACAGTGGGCCCTCAGTCTCCCCATCCTAAGACCAGGGGGAACCAGAATAAACCCCTTCCTTGTGGCATTCTCCTTTCACATATTGGTGAGTGTGGCCACATTGTTCTCTGGGTAAGAACCAGATAAGGGAACAATGTTTTAAGAGCCCCATCCTGCTCCTGGAATGGGTGAGCCTCTTTAACGGAAGGCAAAGTTCCCAGCGTGCCCAACCTGGCCTCCACATGGCTGCCTTGCTACTCTGCATGCCATCGTGTTCCCACTTCTTTCCTTTGTACCAGGCACTCCCTGAAGACAGCATCAGCCAGGACATGCCTCCAGGCCAGGTTTTTCTGTGGGTGGGGGAATACCTACTTGGAAAGTCAACACGTTTTGTTTGAGCTGTGAGATAACGCTTGCCCACCCTCCTGGAAAAGGACCAGGACCTCTGTGGAGAACTATCTAATCAGTCCTAGTTTCCCAGGCCTTTCTTGTTGAATTTTCACTTCATTTTTCATGAGAAAACAGCCAAGGACCACAGGTTACTAAATTTCTTTCTTTGCTTTTTTCTTTTTATCATAAAGATTAGGCCCAGGCACTAAGGTTTGAATTAGTCTATCTTTTCTTACCCTATCAAGAGGCTATGTAATCATAATACCTAGCATTTGCTCAGTACTTTGGGGTTTACCTAACACTTTAATATTTGTACTCTTGATTCTCACATACTTCCAGTGAGATACACATCAGATTTCTGTCCGTTTTACAGATCGGTAAATTAAGTCTTGAGCTTCCCAGGTGGCACTAGTGGTAAATAACCTGCCTGCCAATGCAGGAGATGTAGGAGACGCAGGCTTGATCCCTGGGTTGGGAAGATCCTCTGGAGGAGGTCATGGCAACCCACTCCAGTATTCTTGCCTTGGAGAATCCCCGTGGACAGAGGAGCCTGGTGGGCTACAGTCCATAGGGTCACAAAGAGTCAGATACTACCGAAGTGACGTAGCATGCATGCATGCAAACTAAGGCTTACTGAAGTTCACTAGCTGGCCCAGTGTCACATAGTCTTTAAGTGGGAGATCTGGGGCTCGAAATTCAAATTTAAATCTGCCATGAGGCCATGGCCACTACGTGCTTGCTAAATTTCACTTTAGCAAAGCAATGATTTCTACTTTTAATGATTTTGTGGCCCCAGAATGGAACCAAGATATTTATTTGGTAAGTATATAAAGCACTTCTGGGCAGGAGCTATTTGGGGGTGCACCTATAAAGAGAAGGCAGGTGGGCAAATGCTGGGGGTCCAGCTGAGAGAGGGTTCAATTCATCATTTATCCTCACCGTAAGCAGATGGCCCCATGCAAGCATGTGTGTTAGTCGCTTCAGTCGTGTCTGCCTCTCTGCGACCCCTGGACTGTAGCCCCCAGGCTCCTCTGGGCATGGGGTTCTCTAGGCAAGAATACTGGAGTGGGTTGCCAGGCTCTCCTCCAGGGGATCTTTCTGACCCAGGGATCAAGCCCGCATCTCCTGCATGGCGGGCAGAATCTTTAACCACTGAGCTGCCTGGGATGCCCAAACAGGTGGCTCCACTGACAAGTCAAACCATGAGCAGGCCCCGAGATCTGATTCTGCAGAGAGTAGGCTCCTGGGACTGGGATGCAGAAAAGGCTTCTGATGGAGAGGCGTGAACAGGCCTTTGAGCTGGGGCTTAGAGGACCAGGGTGAAGATAGAACAGGTGTAGACAAAAGAAACTTAGCTTCCAGATGAGAGAAGCCTAGGCCCAGGGGGGAACACCGACGCCAGGAAATTTTTAAATTCTTCATCCTGAAAAGCTCTGGCTAATCCGAGAACATGGGAACAGATGAGACTACAGAAAGTAAGATAATCATCCATCTCATTCTGGGAGCAAGTAGCCCACTAATAACTCCAGCTCCTAGCATCACCTGACATGGAGGAAGAGAAAGAGAAATGACCCAGACTTCAGTCATCTGATGCATGTGCGCACAGACACACACACCAACACCCCCACCCCACCCCCGCTCTCTTCTACAGATCCTGTCTCTTTCAATGATTCACAGCTTCACTATGTTTCTTATGACAAAGATGCAAGGTTTGGGGACCATTTGAGGCCAGAGAGGTGCCCCCTGAGTCCCAGAGGTAAAACCCATCACCTTCAGCCTCTTATGGTGATTTTTCATTTCTCTGCTTACTGCCCTGTGGGCAATAAACTCCCTTGAGGGCAGAAGTAGGTTCATGAGTCCCAGAGCACCCACCAAATGCCCACAGTCAGTACTTGGTCAGGGTGGCAGGGAGATGGAATGTGGGGGGCATGACCAGAACAGAGGAGGAACCTGAGTCACCACCAGTACCACCTTGGATGCTGCCTTCCCCTCTCCAGCCTCAGTCTCACTCTTAAAGTCAAAGGCTTGGCATGAGTCACCTCTAAGCCCCCCTCCAGCTGTCTTCCTCCCTCTCCATCCTGGGAGTGTTCCTTGGCAGGCTAGGGGGAAATATTTTGTTCCACCCCCCACTCATTATCTCCTGGCCCTTTCTGCCCCAGAGCTTCAAAGTTTGCAGAGTGACAGGGAGTTTTCATAATTGGTGTGCATGACCCTATTGCTCCCTCCACCATCACAGACCCCTCAGGGGCTGTGCTCCGAAGGAGGGGCCTGAGCTGTATCAGGCTGTCATCTCTCAACATTATCACAAATGGCCCATCTCTCAAAGCCACCTTTCAGGATGTACAGTCAGCCTGGACCCGATGTCTTCAGGATCATGTGTTAGTCACTCAGTTGTGTCTGACTCTTTGCAACCCCATGGCTCCTCTGTCCACGGGATTCTCCAGGCAAGAATACTGGAGTGGGTTGTCATTCCCTCCTCCAGGGGATCTTCCTGACCCAGGGATTGAACCCAGGTCTCCTGTATTGCAGGGAGACTCTACCACCTGAGCCACCAGGGCTGTGTCATCTTCAGGTTGCCAGACTTAAAAATGCATCCAGGCCTGGAGATGTTAGTGAGAGGACAAAAAAAAAAAAAAGACTCAGCCCACAGCCAGAGGGCCAGGGACTGTCTGGGCTTCCCAGCAACACCTGGCATGGTGTGTTTCTGCCTTTCTGGCAGTCAATCCAACACCCACTCTCCTCCTTCTGTCTCAGGAATGGCATTCTGTTTCCTTTTGGAAATTTGCAAGCTGTGTGATGAGAGGATCATTCAAGATGCCTCACCCTCCCCAGCCAAGAGATGGCACCTGAGCCTGATGGAGCCCACCATGCACCTTTTCCATGGAATATGAATCGTAAACAGAGGAACAAAAAGTAGGAGATGACCCTTGTTCCAGTGACAGCATCTTGGATGGAACTTCCATCCTCTGCCAAGACTCTCAGAGCAGCCACACTCCAGTCCTTCTGCCCCAGCTGGTCTACGTTTCCCTGATTCTGATCCTCATTTTCAATTTCCTGTTCTGTTGCCCATATCCCTAGGACTCTGTCTGATTCACCTTTCAAATCTAAAGCAAAGGGGTAGGGACCACACAGCTGGTTGTCTTGGAAAGCAAAGCAAGACCCCTACCTCTTGCCAAGAATCAGGACAGTCACAGTGGCAAAACCAGAGCTCCTGTCCCAAAGCCACCTCTCAGCTGTGTGACTGCAGGTTCTGAACTTGGCTTCTCTGAGCCTCAGTTTTCTCATCTCTAAAGTGGGGAAAGTTTGCCTACCTGTTGGGACTGTGGGGTGCATTAATAAAAATGCCCAGAGAGGACCTAGCACAGGGCTGGACAATTAGGTTTCCAGGGAGGGTCGATTAGATTATCATTCTGATGAGAAAGTCTCATTGCTTCTCCTCTATCAACCGCGGGGTGTACTTGGATGTATTTCAGAAGTGGTCAACTTCTTTCTGATTTGCATGCAATGAAATTGTCACCTTTTCAGTTGCCCAAACCATTAGGTCACCCAGAAAACCCTTCCCAAACTCCTTTTGGGAAAGGACTTCTTTTTCTAACTTGAAACAAGGACGAGTCATTTGCCAAACTGAAATAGCACATAAACCTTAGAACCCACAGATTTGAGTGAATTCTAATCTTGGCCAAAACTGGCAGGAGTGTGAGGGTATGGGGGGAGGGGGAGGATGAGTCAGAGATTCCACCCTTCAGAGGGGGCAGCCTAATATGGCATTGGGGAGCCACGAGAGCCGACTTAGGTATGCCTGGACTTCCAGACTGGAGCCATGACTCTGGCCACGAACCAGCCATGTCCCCCTGCCCCCCACCTACCCTCACATACACACGGAGCATAGCCTTGGGTGGCGAACCAACACCAGGAGCCCAGATCAAGTTGGAAGGAGCCAGCCAAGAGGATTGGACCTTGACCCCAGAAAGGATGGCACCCATCTTCTCCCAGCATGCCCTAGGGCTGGGGCCAAAGGTGCACCAGCCTCCTCAGGCAGTACGTGGTCCTCACTCACTCCGAGGTCTCTTGAGGGCAGGCAACGTCAAGTCTGAGGTAGGGCACACAAACATGTGAGTAATAGTGAGGCTTCCCTTCACATAACCTCAGAGCAAGTGAAAGTTACTTTCATCCCTGGAGAAAAAGACTGGGTAGGGGAGGACCTTCAAAGGTGAGAAGAGATTTCTGTTGTTATTTTGTAGTTTGATGAAAACATGGAGATGCCTCTTAAATGATGTGGGTGGAAGCACAGCTTACTTTTAGACCTGGCTTGGCTGGGTGACTTTGGGCAAATCACCTTGCTTCTTTGTGCCTATTTGGTTTTTGTTTTGTTTTGTTTTAACCAGCTGTAAATTGAATGAAGTAAAGAAATGCTTCTCAGATTGGATTGTTCATCAGAATTACCTGGAGGGCTTGTTTCCTGGGCTCTGACTCAGAGACTCTGACTCAGTAGGTCTAGGGTAGGACCTAAGAATTTGCATTTGTAACAAACCCCCAGGGTTGCCCAATTACTCAGGCATATTCAGGGGAGAAACAAGTCTCATTGCCCTCTGGTTGGACTGGCTGGGGTCTCTGGTCCAAGTCTGAATGTGCTAATTATCCTCGCCTTCTAATGCTCCAGGGCTTCCCTGGTGACTCCAGGGCTTCCCTGGTGATTCTTCCCTGGTGGAGAAGAATCTACCTGCAATGTAGGAGACCTGGGTTTGACCCCAGGTCAGGAAGATCCCCTGGAGAAGGAAATGGCAACCCACTCCAGTATTCTTGCCTGGAGAACCCCATGGACAGAGGAGCCCAGTGGGCTACAGTCTGTGGACTTGCAAACAGTCCAATGTGGTTGAATGACTAGTGCTTTCACTTTCCTCAAGCTCCATCCCTGGGGCTAGCAGGTGAATCTGTTATGCCCAGATCCCAGTCTCCACAAACCACCAGGAGGCCATTCACCGAAGCAAGCGCAAGAGGGAGTTTATTGCAGACCCAGGTCTGGACCGCGCGCACATACACACACACACACACCGACCCAGCAGAGTGAGGGCGGCAGCCCCGAGCTGCGTGGTACAAGGCTTTTAAGGGAAAGAGACACAGGGAAGGAGACCACGAATGGGGTGATATGCCTCGGCGTCCTGTGATTGGCCAGGAAGGGAGGGTAGGTCAGGGGTTTTACATGTGCTAGCCCCTGATAGGTATATTTAACCACGAACAGCCCCCTGATTGGTGTATTTTGTGGCACTTCCCCGATGCACGGTGATTGGTCGTGTCTAGGGTGGTGCCAGGGGGTGAGGGCTAGACTATTCTGCAGTTTTTTTCAGGAACTTAGGTGTTGTCCTTTGTTACAAGATGGTGGCTCCTTTTCTTAAGATGGAGTCACTTAGGCTCTACAAATCCATTCCCCTAGACCCCTCAGGTCAGCAAAATAGAGAGTGGGGATTATTGGGAAGGGTGGAAAGAAGGAATTATGCTGGAAAGACAAGCAACAGATGCCTCCCCTGGTGTCAGAGCCAGCACTGGAACCCTGGCGAGGCCCACTCCTCTGCTCTGTCCTTTCCAGTCCACCTACCTCCAAAGCAGACTGGCTCTGGGAAGAGTCCTCATTTATATCCCCACCTTCAGGGAAGACTGTACCTAAACATTCCAGACAAATGAACCCCATCCACATTCTTCCAGGAAGGAGGTAATTACCTCTGCTCTCCTGTCTGGTGTCCCTGGGGAAACTTCAGCCACATGCCAGAGTCACGCTGGGTCATTCGTGTATAAACCTGTGTCCTGGACAAACATAAAAAAACTCTCAATCACACTTGGGCTTGCAGGCTTGCACAGTGTCTATTTGCTGACCTCAGAGGGACTCCCTAAAAGAGGAGTGTGATGATGAAATTGATAATGAAGGGGCCAGTGTGTCTCTGCCTTTGTCCCTGAGGTTCAACACTTCAGGGCATTTGGCATGGGATTCAGTTACTGGAAAACAGATTAATGGCAGGATTCAGCCAGCAGACAGGCTCTGTGCTCAGGCAGGCTGAATGCAACCCAGGCTGTGTGACCCTGGGTAACTCATATAACCTCTCCTTGTCTCTTGTCATCTCATAAGCAAATAAAATGCTAAGGGCACCTCAAAAGGTGGTTTTGACAATGAAAATGTACAAAGTGTTTGAAATGGCCCCTCATGCATGCCAAGCACTTTATAAGCACAAGTTATGATTATTTAATTCATAAGGTGTTGATGATACATCTCCTATGGGTCCAGACACACTATTAGGTGAAAGAAATTTGGAGATCCGTAAGGATCTGGAATATTACCATCACAGTATTCAGTCTAGGGGAAGATAAAACCCAAAGAAAGAGAAAACACAATATATGATGACAAATACTATTGCTGAGCTTTGAAAAAAGTTCTAACTCTACCAGCAAGGGACCAAGAAAGTTTTTCGAGGGCTGTGACATTTGACTTAGGCCTTCAAAGAGTCTGCGAAAGAAAGGCAGTGGGGGGAAAGCCATTCTAGGTAAAGAAGACAGAGCGTTGACTTGGGGACAGGTTGTCCATGGAAGGATGGGCTCAGAGTGGCAGGAACATAAGGTCCCTGGGGCGAGGGGCAGGGGACAGGGGGTGGGAGGGTAAGAGTGTATGATAGACATGGAAAGTTGGTTAGTATGTCATGCTTCAGAATTTAGATTTTATCCTGAGACAATAGGGATCAGCAAAAGTGTTCTTTGAGCAAGAGAAGGAAATGGGATGAGACATGACTTTTTTAGGACTAAAACTAAAACTCCCCAGTTGACCTGGCTTGGGAGAGACAGTGATGGCCAGGCTAGTCAGGAGATGAAGAGATGGGAGGGCAGAGGCAAGGCTGTGGTTGTAGGGATGGGGCTGAGGGGGACAGAACAGAATAAGACAATGGACAGGAAGCGGTGGTTACCAGACACTGGAGAGGACAGGACGGACAAGTCAAGTCCACATCTAGAGTCTCCGGCTTGGGAAGCTGACGAATGGTCTTGATGAAGTTAGGGAGCTAAGAAGAGTAGACTTGAATAGGTTGGCATGAGTGCAGCAAATGGACACATACTGAGTCATTTTCTGTGGGCCACCTCTTCATACTTACTATGTCAAGTAACTCTTAGAAAATAGAATGTGATACAGAATAGATTTTTCAAATTTTCCCAAAGAACCATCATAAGTCTGGAACTTTATCTCCTGATCATAAAGCCATCAAGATCATCAAGCATACCTGCAAAGGGCAGGCAAGGATCTAAACAAGAATAACAAGCAAAGCACTGCTGGGAAGGCAACCTCCTCATCATTTGTAAACTTAGTCGCGGCCACTGATGGTTGTCAAGTAATATAAATTAGCATGCTTAAGAGGCATCCTTTCTGCCAAGGCCCCAGGCCTGTGCGTACCCAAAAGGGGAAGCTTGGACAACGACCCCTTTCATGCAGTCCTCTTCCAATAGAAAAAAAAAATACCAGTTTTAACCATGGAAATAAATAGAGAAGATGATGGCTTTAAAATTAAAGGTTAGAAAAGAGTCATGCAGCAAAATCCCAAACCCCAAACATGGTCGAGGACTCCGCAAACCACACATATTTGCACTTCAAGAGGGAAAGATGTTTTGAAAGAGTCCTTGAAATAAAGATTCCCAGGTTCCACTGGGGGAGGACCAATTTCAGTCCAAAACACATCTTTATGGCTGAGTTTTTAAAGCCCAGCAAAGTGTTCCTAATGGAAAGGTTGACCAGCCTGTCCACACACCGCACCAGCAATGTCGTGGCTCTTTAAGAAAATGAGATTTTCCCTTTGCAACTAGGTCAACTGGGAAAGAAAACAAGAGTTTCTTCTGGAAAGTTTTCAGTTTTCAAATGGGATGTTAGGAAAATAACCATTATGGAATGGGATGCCTTATTGCCTTCACTTTCACCTGAAGCCAGGTTAACTGGTTGAGAGGAAGGAGAGGCAGAAAAACAGGAACCACCTGTGGTCCAGACGTGTTTTCTGATGAGCTGTTCTACTTGAGTGCCACAGGCTCAGGCCCACTGAGCCCAGGCAGGTGCATGGAGAAGGGAGGCTGGCCAGGTAGGGTCTGGCCAGGTAGGGCTCATGTGCCCAGCCTTAAGGGGATAAATGCTAATCTGCTCTGGGCTCTGTAGCCGTGTGACACCAATGTCACTTACCTCTGAATTTCCAGGACAAGCATGAGCTATGCTTGTTTATGTGACATCTGAATTTTAATGCCAAGAACCAAGTCCTCCCAAATTGAAACACAACAGAGGCTAAACACAGCCCAGTTCATCGGCACCATTTTAGATCTCTGCTCTCGTGTGCTAATCAGGATTGAGGCAGGATTTCAACATGCCAAGAGAAGGAGAGAAAAGAGAGGGCTCATTTGTTAGGCACATACTGATGCTGGAGGCCAAGAGACTTGGGTTCTTGTCCCAGCTCTTTGACCAACTCCTCTGTATTGTCTCTGGGCCGGCTGCCAATGCCCTTTCTGGTCCCGGCCTCTGAGAGGAGGGACTGGGACCAGGTGAATTCCAAGCACTCAGCCACCTACAGCTTGGCATGCTGTGCCCTCAGCTGATGGAAACCATTCAATGCCTAAGAGGTGTTTTCTGGGAATCAGAGGTGACCCTGAGTTAATGGTTCAGGAATTTAGGGGAGGGAGGTCCCTCTCAAATTGCAGGTGATTTCTCATGAGGAATCTCCCTAACCTCCAGAAGGAAACAGAACTGATAAACAGAACGCCCAGTGAAACCCCTGTGATATGGTCACCTGTGTCCCCATGGCCTGTGTGTCCCATAGGGGTTTGCCTCCTCACTGAGACCCTCAGCGACATCATCCCTCCTCAGCCTCACAGTGAGCCTAGAAAGGAGGTGCCCTTGTCCATCTCTTCGTCTGCATTTTGAAGATGAGGCACCAGAGGCTCAAAAGCATTAAGCATCTCACCCAAGGTTAACAGCAAGGAAAAGGCCAAGAGAAGGTCACAGTAAACTGAGGCTGGTCTGTGTCAGGAATAGCTGGGCCATCTATTTCTAAGCAATAAACCCCAAACTCTGCAGGAAGAGAGAGTGTCTCAAAAATGGGCCATTTTCAGCATCTTTGCACACTCTGCTCTTTCTACAACTTCCTTGGCCACATAAAGACAGCTGTGAGCAGCTCTGCCTTAGGCTTGATTTAACAAGGTCAGCCCCATCCTGGACCGTATTTCTGTCATATTGAAAGACTTTCCTCAACCAAGTAGCCCACTCTCTTTCTACATAACTCAGTTGTTGCTGTTTTTTCTTTTTTTAAATCAGATTCATTACCTGGAAAGAAAAATGGCATTTTCTCCTTTCTCCTTGATGGTATTTTCTTTCAGAACCCCAGATGTGGGGAAAGACAGGATACGGACTGTGTTTATCTGGAAAGTGCGTGGCCAGGCCTGCCGGGCCACCCTCATCCTGGAAGACATCCTAACATCAGAGGGCACGTACCAAGTATGCCCTTCTCCCCAGAGAACGACATTCCCCTGTGCCCCGAGTGAGCAAATCTCTCTTGCTGCAGAACCACGTGCCTCACGCAGCCGGAAAGAACTGGAGAATCTCACACGCTTTGTCCGCAGCAGAGAGTCACCATCCACAGGACCCGAACTCACTCCCTCATGTACAAAGCTCACCTGTAAACTTGGAGTGGGCAGAGACATCTTCCCCATGGCCCAGACGTTATAGTCATGTTCACCTGCTTCGAATGACCTTTAGGCCTGTTCCTGTTTTGCCTCTTTCCAGGGTTTTTCCCAAAGTTACTTGACAACAGTTGTGTTGCAGCTGGGATAGGGGGCAGAGTTCACAACTGCCCCTGTGTTGTAGATGAGAAACCTGACTCTCAGGGGACCAAGGGCTTGCCCGGGGCTATCCAGCTGGTGAGGACAGAGCTGGGTTTGAAGTCCAGCTTCTGGACTCCCCTGGGTTGGGCCACCTGCCTTGCTGTGTCCCATTCTCACTCCAACATGAAGTCCGTGGGGGCTCCCTGTGATCTGGAACCAAGGGAGTTCCAGTGAGGGTGGGCAGGAGATGCCAGTCCTGGCTTTGAAGCCCATGGCTATGCAAAAGCTACCCTCCTGGCTCAGAGAGACAAGGTGGCATGCCTGCAGCTCCTGGCTGTGGTCTGTGGAGCAATACAGCCTGTATCCCTGTGGGACAATATCTGAGGGCTGGATGTGAGGCCAAGAAGAAAAGGAGAGAGGAAAGAGAAGGAAAAGGACAGTTGTGGATTGAACTGTGTCCCTCCCCGACTCACATGGAAGCTGTTCTGACCACTTCCCTCACGTGACTGCATTTGGAGACAGAGCCTTTGGGGAGGTCATTAAAGGTGAGTGATGTCATAAGGGTGAGACCCTAATCCAACAGGATTGGTGGCCTTAAACCAAGAGGAAGAGAGCCCTCTCTGCCTCTCTGTCCTCTCTCTCCCCAAAGGCACTGAGGAGAGGCTCTGTGAGGACTCAGTAGGAAGGGGGCCACCTGCAAGCCAAGGAGAGAAGAAAAGCGTTGGTCACTCAGTTGTGTCCGATTCTTTGTGACCCATGGACATAGCCTACTGGGCTTCTCTGTTCATGGAATTCTCCAGGCAATAATACCTACTTACTGGAGTAGGTAGCCATTCCCTTCTCCAGGGGATCTTCCTGACCCAGGGGTCAAATCCAGGTCTCCCACATTGCAGACAGATTCTTTACCATCTGAGCAAGCCACAGAGAACTCTTCCAGAAATCAAATCACTTGAAACCATATACCGGATGTTAAGTCTCCAGAGTTGTGAGAAGTGAGTGTCTGCTGCTCCCTTAACTGCCTGTAGTATTTTTTATGGCCTCCCAAGCCAACGAAGAGGGAGAAAGCAAAACCTCACTGTGGCTAGCCACCACCAGGGTGCATCACCCCATCCTCACCCCTCAGTTTCCACACCTGACACCTCTCCCCACCCCAGAATCTCGCCCATCTTCAGGAGGCTTATTCCATAGAGACCTGGGCTGAGACCTACCCCAGTCAGCCCAGAGAACCATTTTACCTTAAAAACTTCCCTTGACGTGGGCAGATTTCTCCCTCTTTGTTCAATTGTCCACCAGAGAATGGCCCTCATGCCTTCCTCTGACCTGGGTCGTGTGCCTTCCTCTTCAGTTTGTTCTACCCTCCAAGAAGGTTGAGTATAGCTCACCCTCTCACCGGCAGCTGACCCATTGGGTAAGGACTAACTGCTGGGCAGTTGCCAGAAGTATGGGTATTGCGGACAGACTCCCATATCTGGGAACAGGCCAGCTCAGGCTTAGACCCCAGGCTCCCACATGGCAACTGGGGAACTGTGACTACACAGCCTCATCTCCTCCTCATCTGTCTCGGGAGAGTGGTGCAAACGTGAAAGGAGGTGCTGGAAAGACGCACGCCGGTTCAGTCCCCTTCTCACCAGGGCAGGAAAGGTCTGGGGCTTAATGTCTCTGTCCAGACACCAGAAGGCCCTCAGATAGAATGGGAGCCCCAAGCTCCACCAGCCTGACTGTAAAGATTATTTGAGAAACTACCAAGACTCAAATATGCCACCTTCCTCCTCTCATAGGTTGAATAATAAACCCCCTACCCGCAAATGGCTTCCTTCGTGGCTCAGATGGTAAAGAACCTGCCTGCAATGCAGAAGACCTAGGTCCGATCCCTGGGTTGAGAAGATCCCCTGGAGAAGGGAATTTCAACCCACTCCAGTATTCTTGTCTGGAGAATCTCATCGACAGAGGAGCCTAGCAGGCTACAGTCCGTGGGGTCACAAAGAGTCAGACATGACTAAGCAACTAACACTTTCACCGCCAAACAGTTTCATATCCTAATGCCTGGAACCTCTGAATGGGGGGGTTCCTTTTTAGGAAACAAGGTCTTTGCAGATATCTTTAAATTAGGGATTTCAAGATGCAGTCAGTCTGGATTGTGGAGGTGGTTCCTAGATCCAGTGACACACAGAGGAGAAGAGGTAAAGACACATAAGACAGAGACAGAGGTGGCAGTGATGCAGCCATAGCCAAGGGGTGCCTGGAGCTGCCAGAAGCTGGAAGAAGCAGACAGACTCCCCTGAAGCCTTCAGAAAGAGCACAGCCCTGCCGAAATCTTGAAATCTCAATGGTGGCAGAATAAAATCTGCTTGTGTTAAGTCAGCAAGTTTGTGGTAATTTTCTTACAGCAGCAAAGGAAACTCTGGGACTATATCAATGATGATAATATATGGAGGCTAATACACCCTCCATCCCTGAGCCCACAGTGCTGGGCCCACAGCACATGGCTGGTGACGGGCTGGCTTGTTGAAAAGTGCTAAAACGAGCCTCAACGTCATCCCCGAGGTTGTCCGTTGAAGAAGCAATGTCACAAACATGCTTTGGGGCAGTCTTGGAAGGCCACGTCTGTCTGCAGGTCCCATCCTTTTTAATCCTCACCCAATGTCAACTCTACCCAAATAACATTTGTCCCCTGGAAATGGGGCATGGCCTCACTTTTCTAGAATGCACCATAACCCTTGGTTCTGCCTCATGGGAGCTAAGTTAAACTCTCGAGTGGAGCCTCCCTTTGCACAAACTCTGTTAGCGTATCAGCTGTGCAGGACAGACACTCCCCGCAGCCATCACATGGAGCGAGACCCTGCACCAGCTCAACTAGGGCACGGCTTCTAAGAGTGGGGAAAGAATGTCCCATGTCCCTTACTACCTGCAAGGGTAAGGAAGTAGGAGGTCAGGAGTGCTTAGAAACTTGGTCTGGTGGACTTCCACGGGAAAGGACTTAGAAGTGAAACTGCTCAGGCTAATTAGACCTCTTGGAAGTGGTGGGTGTTGGGGAGGGGAAAGGTGGGGACCTGTGCATACTTTTTGTCCCATCTCCAACCCCTGCAATGTATCAACATCAATGACCAAACCATTTGATTTCTTTCTAGCAGGGTGCTTGCAATGTAAAAGCAGTTCCAGACCAACCCCTCAATTCCCCCAACCCCTTCCATGCCGATTTCAGACCGTCCCCCAACTTTGTGAAGAAACTCTGGAGCCATCCATGCCCTCTCACCTCTTTCTTTCTTCATAGCCTGCGTGCTCCTCTGTAGATTTGAAACTGATCTGAACTCTCCTTCTAAGATGCGCTTGGGTCATGTGTGATCTTAAACAACCAGGAGGCCCTAGTCGTGGTGGGACCACCAGAGGAATTCAGAATGTTTTTATTTTTTCTGAAAAGCTGTGAAAACCTCATCGACAATGGTGTATATGCATACACGCAGGCAACCACAAAGCCCCTCCAGGGCTTCTGCCCAGGGGCCCCTTCTCAGATTCTCTTTGGGTCCACAGGTGCTGGGTAAGTCAGGTCAGGCCCACACTGTGTACCTTTCAAGGGATCCCACTTACATCCTGGCCTTGTCCCACGCACCTGCCCCAGTCTAGGTTTTCACCCTGGGAAGCTGCCAAGGCTCAGCTTCCCCAGAGCAGGTACGCACGCCCGGGCTTCCTTGCCCAGGGGTCCCCTTCATGTCACATCTCCTGCACTTGACTAAACTCACCTGCTTTCAGGTCAGAAAACATAAGGGCTTAGTGCTTGATTGGCTTTAAACCTCATTTAGAAGACAAGGGAAAAGCTGAAACCAGATTCAAGCATTTTTATTACCAGTCTCCATTACCTGTATACATTTATTGCATATGTAGTTTTTGCTTTTTTTTTTTCCTGGAACCGTGAGAGGGTTGCTTGCCGATTTACAGAGCAAGTGGGTCTGTCATTTCAAGCCTTCAGCAATCTGACTTTTAGAGATAAACTCCAGTTTTAGGGAAGCAAATAGAAGTTACACTCAGTTATGGGTCCCGGTGAACTCAGGCAGCTCAAGCTGTCCTGAGATGGCCCTTGTATTCGGGGAGGAGTTTGGACCAGAATGTGTGCCTACCATTTCATCCATGAAAATCTTAATGCATGCGAGAACACCAAGGGTGATGGAAAAATAAAGTCCGGCCAACAAGACTGTAAAGAAGGCCACCCTGCCCCCTGAACGCGGTGTTCCAGCCCTGCTGGCTGTCCGAAGGTGTGCCTTCGCAGGGAGAGATCAGATTAACTTCCTGCCAAACAAGCATCACTCAAATCCGAACGTCAACCTCTCACCTTCCCTCCTTCTGGAAGAACCACATTATTTATTTAGCCTTTGGTTTGAGGATCTCTGTGGCAACCTTGTTTGGAAGAGTCCTGGGCAGGCTGGTACATGGGGCTCCAGGGGAGAAACGGTGCCAGGAAGGCTTGTCTCGACACGTGACGTTGGCCACTAAATGTCTCCAAAGGATCTGAAAACATCCCGTTTGGCCTAAGGGTATTTTTTATGACTTTTATCCCAGTCTGCCAGGGCTTTCAAGTGGGACCCCAGTCCTGAAAGTGTGTTAGTCACTCAGTCGTGTCTGACTCTATTGTGACCCCATAGATGATAGCCCAACAGGCTCCTCTGTCCATGGGATTCTCCAGGCAAGTATACTGGAGTGGTAGCCTTTTCCTTCTCCAGGGGATCTTTCCAACCCAGGGACTGAACGTGAGTCTCCAGCATTGCAGGCGGATTCTTTCCTGTCTGAGCCACCAGGGAAACCCCCTCCAATCCTGAAAGCACCCCTCCCCTCCCCAATTTTAGAACCTTGTCATTTGCTACTATCCTTGACCATAAGTCACCTACCTGGGCCTGGCATCTACCTAGTACCTCACTATCTAAACCAGGGGTGGGCCAATTTTTTAGTAAAGTGTGTGTGTGTGTGTGTGTGTTCTCAGTCAATCAGCTGTATTTGACTCTTTGCGGCCCCATGGTCTGTAGACCATAAGGCTCCTCTGTCCATGGGAATTTTCAGGCAAGAATACTGGAGTGGGTTGCCATTTCCTACTCCAGGGGATCTTCCCAACCTAGGAATCAAACCCACGTCTCTCGCATCTCCTGCGAGATGCGTCTGCATTAGCAGACGGATTCTTTACCACTGAGCCACCTGGGAAGCCCCTTTGTAAAGGATAACAGATAGTAAATATTCTTACTTGCAAGCCATTTGGTCTCTGTCAAAACTACTCAACTGTCCCATATAGCACTGAAGTGGCCACATACAATAGAGAAATGAATAAGCATGGCTGTGTTCCAATAAACCTTTTTTTTATGGGCACTGAAATTTGAGGGTTATGTAATTTTCATGTCACAAGATAGATCTTTTGTATTTTCTTTCAACCATTCAAAAAATGGATAACTTGCAAGAGTACAAAATAGCAGGCCAGGTGCCCGATTCAGTCCAGGGGCCATAGTTCGTCCATGTCTGTTCTGCACGTGAGCAAGACAAGCCCCTCCACTGACCACGGCCCCAGCGACATCGCTGCCATTTTGGGGTTTAATGTTTCGCCTTTGCCTTGTTCGTTCCTAACTCTGGCTGCTACTGGGTGATGGCCGACAGGAAACCAGATTTTGGTTAAATCTAAATCTAAATCCACAACGCAGCAACCCAAGTGGTAGTCTCATGGGGGATCAAGACCAGGCCAGAAAGGAGCCTAGGTTTCTGATTTCCTCTCCTGCTGTGTTAGTGTATGCAAAGATACAGTTAGACTTTTTTTCCAGAAGAGGCAGCAGGTCAAAGCACATAATGCCTTTTGTAATGCCCATTCTGCATAAAGGTTCCAGGCATTTTTTTCCCATTTAAAACTTGAATTGGCAGCAAGGAAGGATGCCTGGAGTCAACTGAAATCTCTGATAAACTTCCCCCACAGAATGGAGAGAGCTTATTTCAACCCCTTCAACCCTGTCTGGGAACTTACACTAATTTCACAACTCCCGAAGATTCACTGGGACTGCCTCTGAACAATTCACAGTTGAAATCCTTGGAGGGCACCGTTTCAGGCCTCCTCTAGTTTTTCCATGTGATATTTCCTTTTGTCACAGAACTCATTTTGATTTGCTTGTAACAACATCACATGCAGAGCCAGAAAGGAGTGTCTCTCACAAAAATCCTCCTGAGATTTACTGTTTTGGTTTGATCTGCTGTTTTTTTCTTAACCGTGGTACTTTAACCCTTCCTCAGCACGACTGGTACAGCTCTGAAAGCATTGACTTGTCCATTAAAGTTCATCCAGGGAATTGCCTAGCAGCATTTATAGAGCAAATGCTTGTTTTAAAACAGAACATAATTAATACCACCATGTAAATCAGCTATACTTCAATTTAAAAAATAAAAGGGGAACATAACACGTTGAATATGATAAGCAATGTCATGATTTTAGAAAGTTTTGATCATTATTTTCAGTGATTTAAAACATAACTTTTTTTCATTTACAAAAGTAGTGGAAACATGGGCCTAGTGAAATTAACAGCTAACTAGCAATTTCATAAGTTTCTTCAACAAAAATGACAATTATAAATACATACATATACTTTTTTTATATCTACCTCTATACCATGTCTGTCTACATCTCGATCAATTGATAGATAAATAAATCAGCAGCTAATATTTGAGGGCTATGTAGCAGGCACTGTGTTTAGTAAAATCTCATTGAATTCAACTCTTACTTGAGAAGGGGATCATGTGCCCCTGAAACTAGTCAATTCTAAAGGAAATCAATCCATCAATGTTCACTGATGCTGAGGCTGAAGCCCCAGTACTTTGGCCACCTGATGCAAAGAGCCAACTCATTCAAAAAGACTCTGATGCTGGGAAAGATTGAAGGCAGGAGAAGGGGACAACAGAGGATGAGATGGTGGGATGGCATCACTGATTCAACGGACATGAGTTTGAGCAAACTCTGGGAGATAGTGAAGGACAGGGAAGCCTGGTGTTCTGCAGTCCATGGGGTAGCAAAGAGTCAGACATGCCTGAGGAACTGAACAATTACAGACCAAGAAAGCACTTCCTCCATTATTCTTAATTTATAAATCCATGAATCTGTCCCTTTCCAAGTACATTATGCTGAGGATTTTGACTTATAAGGGATGCAGGCAAGATTCAGTTAAGCGTCATCTGCTAAAGAATTAGAGGCAATGGAAATGTGGAGAATAGACATGTGGATTTGGGGTAGGGTAGGATGGGACGAATTGGAAGAATAACACTGACATATATACGCTGCTGCTGCTGCTGCTGCTAAGTTGCTTCAGTCGTGTCCGACTCTGTGCGACTCCATAGACGGCAGCCCACCAGGCGCCCCCGTCCCTGGGATTCTCCAGGCAAGAACACTGGAGTGGGTTGCCATTTCCTTCTCCAATGCATGAAAGTGAAAAGTGAAAGTGAAGTTGCTTAGTCATGACCCACTCGTCACAACCCCATGGACCGCAGCCTACCAGGCTCCTCCGTCCATGGGGTTCTCCAAGCAAGAGTACTGGAGTGGGGTGCCATTGCCTTCTCCGATATATACGCTACCATACATAAAATAAATGGCCAGCTGGAACCTGCTGTACAACACAGGGAGCTCAGCTCAGTGCTCTGTGATGACACAAGTGGGTGGATTGGGTGCTGGGCGGGAGGCTCGAAAGAGAGGAGATCTATGTATGTGAGTGTTCAGTTGCTTCAGTCATGTATGACTCTTTGTAACCCTTTGGACTACAGCCTACCAGGCTCCTCTCTCCATGGGATTCTCCAGGCAAGAATACTGGAGTGGGTTGCCATACCCTCCTCCAGGAGATCTTCCTGACCCCACGATTGAGCCCACCTCTCCTGCGTCTCCTGCATTGCAGGCGGATTCTTCACCCACTGAGCCACCTGAAAAGTCAGATATGTGTATACGAATAGCTGGTTCATTTTGCTGTACAGCAGAAACTAACATGACATTGTAAAGCAATTATACTCCAATCAAAGGGGAAAAGAAAAGAAGTTGAGGGGAGAATCACACTCAAAAGAATCAACTCGAAAAGAAGGCAGTGTTCTGAGTCACAGGAAGAAAGAGTCATCACTTACCTGCAAACGTATTTCAAGCCGAATTCATTGAACTACATACCCTAGAATTTGACTTTGCAAATGAAAGGAATCCACGGCCTTTTATGTCTCGGGAAGATGGCCAGGGCTGCTGGAGTTTCCAGATAGTTGGCACTGACTGTGCTCACATCTACCGTCTTCTGTAGCCCCTCATGTGACCTCTGAGACAGGACTTGGAGACAATTTTGAAGCATTCTTCAAAACCGCCTGGAAACCCTGAGGAAAAGAGGACACAGAAAGGCCCCATTCCAAAATGTCACTTAAGACGTGGAAGGCTTCTGGAGTCCCTGCCCAGCTGAGTCATATCAAGGCTTCCAAGGAATGAAATGTGAGAGTAGATAAACTTTGCTTTCATCTTCAAAAACATCAAAAAATAAATAACATCAAAATGCAGGCTGGATAAGGAAGGCTCCAATGTGCATACATAAGTAATGGTGCATTTATCAGTCCCAGGGGATTCTCAAGCTCACTAGACCTTATTTGCTATAAAACTGGGGACCTGGGGAAAGATGCACTCAAGGATTTCAGCCAGAAAGAGTCTCTATCCCTCTGCATCTGTGAGTGCCTCCTTTCTTTCTCAGTCAAGAGGAAAGAGATGGAATTGATCCATTTCTCAGGCCCTCCACTCCAGGAAGCTCCACTGATGCTTCTTTGCTATATTGGCCATTTTATAGATGTCAAAGCTAGCCAGTTTTGTATTTATGTATTATGTATCTTTGATCCATGATCTAAGTAGCATTTCCTCAACTTTTAAAATCTTGGAGTAGACACTTTACACCCACTAGCTATAATAAAAAGTATGAACAATAACAACTGTTGGCAAGAATATGGAAAAATTGGAAACTTCATACACTGTTAGTGGGAATCTAAAATACTGCAGCTGCTTTGGGAAACAGTCTGGCAGTTCCTCAAAGGTTAAACACAGAATTACCTATGACCCAGAATTCCACTGCTAGGTATACTACCAAGAAAAATAAAAACATGCAACTACACAAAAACTTTTACACAAATGTTCATAGCAACGCTTTCCCTAATAGCCAAAAAGAGGAAATAACCCAATATCCACCAACTGATGAATGGATAAATAAATGCGTATATATCCAACACAACGGAATATGATTCAGCAAGAAAAAATGACTGAAGTGTGGATACATGTTACGGCATGAATGAACCTAGAAACCCTTATGGTAAGTGAAAGAAGACAGACACAAAGACACAATATATGATTCCATTTATATGAAAAGCTAGAAGAAGAAAATAACACATTGGTGTTTGCCAGAGCTGTGAGGAGGAAGTAGGGAGTGACTGCTAACTGGTACAGGGCTTCTTTTTGGAGTGAGGAAAATGTTATAGATAGTGGTAATGGTTGCACCATCTTATGACTATCTACCCAAAACAAAAAATCACAAATATACAAATTCTCAGGAAGACAAAACTGTTTATTAATAGAGTACCAATTGCTAGGGCTGAGCTAAGCTCCTACGGGCAGCCCTTATGGTAAGACCACGAGGCTGGTGATAATCAGTTTTACAGTTGAGGAAATGAAGGTCCAGATAGAATCCATGACTTGCCCAACATCACCCCACTCTAAGAAATAAACCAACCCAGTTCCCTCCAATCCAGCATCCATCGTCTTTCGTCTGGACTGCAGAAGGCTGCTGCCCTGCTTATGTTTCCCAGGAACCTCAAGTAGAGCCTCAAATTCCTGATCTGTAATGGTGGAGGTCTCTGTACCTGGCCCCACTGGAGTCTGTGTGTTATACAGTACAAGCTAGCAGATCATCATCTGGTTTCCAGGATGGGGGCTGGTCGTCAATCCTTAGCTGTTCAAATCTGCCACATGTTTTACTGCAATTGCACATTTCAGTTTCCTATGCATAGGATCCAAGAACCTCCCAGAGCATCTGGTGGAGGGAAGCTACCTGAGGTCACGAGAGATGGAGAAACTGAGAGTGGAACAGAGTACCTGGTTATCAGGCAATGCACTGAAGGCCCAACTTCTCCTCCCCATTTTTATCTGCCCACTCTGTCCAAGGCCACCACCAGCTGGACTTTGAGGCAACCTCTTGAATCTTCCCCCTTCCAGGCTGGAGACAGCAGGGTCAGGTAGCCCTCCTTCCTCACAAACATGCCTGGCTTTTGTTCATGTCTCCATGACAATCACACAGGGGTTCAACTAATTCCCTTTGTCCCATTCAGACCTTCGGCAAGAGGGCAGGGAGGAGCCGTATGCTTTAGGATTCTTATCAAGCCCTGCCTATATGTTTATTGGGAGCAGGTCTCAACAAAAATTGTCTCTAAAACATATCTCACAGGAAGCATCTCTCATCTTTCCCATGGACCACATTACCTTCCTTCCCTTGAGCGTTGTGTTAAGTCTCTCAGTCGTGTCTGACTCTATGTGACCCCATAGACTAGCCTTCAGGCTCCTCTGTGCATGGAATTCTCCAGGCAACAATACTGGAGTGGGAAGCCATTGCCTTCTCCAGGGGATTTTCCTGACCCTGGGATTGAACCCGAATCTCCTGCATTGCAGGCAAATTCTTTACCATCTATGCCACCAGGGATGCCCCCTTAATGACAAATCTAATTCTGAAATGAAAATAGCTAATGGCTGGTATAGGATTACAACTTACTTCATCTAATAACAATATAATTTACATTGTAAAAGCCATAAACTACCCCTTTAGTCTCAAAAAATACAGAAGATAGAGCATGAAATGGCATGAACATGAAGCATCACATCCTTCCTGAAGCCTGGCCAACCAAGGTGAGCCCACTGGTGAAGATGGCCAGAGGGCGACAGAAGCATCTTCCTATATATACATGACTAAAGGCTGCTTTCACCTATTTTTTTTTGTTTAATTTAAGTTTAGCTGATTTACAATGTTATCTTTTTCTATTTTGGATGTGCTGTGTGGCTTGCGGGTTAGTTCCCCGATTATGGATTGAACCCAGGTCATAGGAGTGAAAGCGCTGAGTCCTAAACACTGGTCTGCCAGGGAATTCCCGTGTTATCCTATTTTTTAAATCCCATTATTTTAGGTGGGATTATACCCCTGTCCTGATAATTAACAGTGCAGGAGACTGGCAAGGGCAGAATGAGGGCTGAGGTCAGTCTTTAGTTGGCTGGTGAGACCCTCGCTTCACTAATAGCCTCAAACAGAACAAAGATGCCAAGGACGGCACCTTTGTCTTTTTTTCAAGAGAAATATTTTATTCTGAACTGAAAAGTTGAGTTCTGGCCAAGGACAGCACTTTTTAACCACCAACAGCCCCAGAGGGTTCTGAGAGCATGGCTGAAGTTCAGATGCCAGATTGTTTTTGTCTTCTTCTGCTGGTGTGAAGGCTGGCAAACTGATCTAATGAAGCCTTCAGAGTCACAGCACATATTAGTTAACAGGCAAAATGCCATTTCCCTCTTCAGATTCTTGGTGGCATGGAAACCGTACAATTATTTTAAAAATCTGCTCAAGTTGTCTTTTCGAAAATTTGAAGCAAAGTGTAGTTTCCATACATCATGAGGAAGACAGCTTAAAAGGTTTCAAGGCGACCAGTATCCAGAGCTTCTAAATATCTCCCCTCTGATGGCCTCCCATCCTTAGAACAGCTGCCCAACCACAAAGCTCTCTTCCATGCCCTTCCTTTGCTCCTCTGGGAGCAGCTAGGGTCCAGAAAGGAACACAGACTACCCTGGGGTCCCAGGAAGCAATGAAGCCAGGACTTCAACAGCCTTTTCTGATTTTCCACTAGATCCACCTGTCCCACGTATTGCTGGGTCCTGGCCAAACCCTCCAAGAAGTCATCTGTTTGTAGCAAACAACAGACCCCCCCCAGCTCTGCCTTCCTTCCGGGCGATCACACCACGCAGCACTGAGCCAGCGCCTCCGAGCACGGGAAACCACTTGGTAAGACACGAATGTTAAAAAAATAAGCCGCATGACATTTATTTTGTCTTGTTAACATTAATATCTGTAGAAACATTTTTATTGTCAGTATAAAAATTAACAGGTTTTATTAAATACTTTCTCCAATTTCATAACACGTTAAAAATCAGTGTCATCTGCATTCATGTCGCACAGCCAGAGCAGAGTGAGAAGGTGTTTTGAAAGCAAAACACAACACGCTCATACAGAATGAACACCGTGGCAGTAATGTGACGTTGGCATCGGCGGGATCTTTCGGTGAGGTCCTGCCAGAGGAGGCGGAAGTGATTCCTTGAAAAGATGGAAGGATCCCCCAAAACATCAGCAGAACAACTCCATGTTTCCATTTTCTCCAATGGGGCGTGAAGATTCTGAGAGACTTCTCTGCTGCCAGTGAAGATTCGCCAAAGAGAATACAGGCTAATCCAATCAATGTGCAACTTGGCAGGGAGAGGGACAGAAGGCCAGCGGCTGGACAGGACATTCTACTAGCATCTCGATGAGAGGTCCTCCTTTGAGGAACGGATTAAGGCATCTTTTTAAGAGAACGCTGGTACCGTTTGTCTTGGGAAGCCCAGTGAACGGTTTACGGGCCCAATGACCAAGCTGCACCAAAACAACACCCCTTCTCATTAATGGGCTCTTTTAACACGGGCAGTTAGGTGGTTCAAGAACAATCATCTGACAGCAAAGCTGAAATACAAATAAACCAAAACTTCACTTCCCCCAAATTAGTCATATCTGTAAATATTTCTCTTTTTAAAGGATCTGGTAACTAGTTAAGTTCAAACAAGAGATTAACTAGTCTGGTGCACTGCCTGCATAGAAATGCCACTTAAATTACAAAAAAAAAGAACAAGAAAAAAAAATAAACGTTGTTTTGTAATATTACCAATTCATTAATAAATTAATGTCATATCATTTTTCCCTGAAAGCAAAAGTACTTTTCCACCTCTGCTCGGTGAAAATTAAGAAATTCTGTGTAAGAAACAGCATTTAGCAAATAGCTACATTTTTAAAAAAAGAGAGAGAGACCAATTTTCTAGGTGCGCTGGGACATCCATTTAAAATCAATACAAAAAATAATTCCTTGTAAATATATAATATATATTTATACATAATTTGAATATATTTACATACATCCAGCACCTATATACTGCAATTGTGCTCTATAAGTGTGCGCTGACATATATTTTCTCCAATTATTACAAAATTCACAAGGCAGGCAGAACGCGTGTTTGCCTCAAGTCCGGCTGGTCCACAGCCAGTATCCACAGTGGGTCACGAGCATGTGGTGGCCCATGGCAGTCCATTGCCCCCACAACCTTCTTGTTCTCCTGGTGAAGATTACAAGTCTCCAACTGGATAAATTCTTTACATGTGTGCCGATCACTTTTCCAAATATTTACTCCTCTGATCCATATATACAAGCCAAAACAACAGGCTCCTGGAGGCAAGGCCTCCCCTGCTCAGTACAGCTAAGTTCCTGACGCCACCCTGTTTGGAGACAGGGGGACAGGCCCATTCATGTTTTAACACTGCCGTTTCTATGTGGATATTGAGGAAGGCAGGGTTCGTAAGGCATGGGGTCCGGAGAGAAAACAGAATCATCTCCCGAAGAGCAAGAACTCCTTGTGTCAGGGTAACTAGGTGAATACTGTTCAAGAAGCTGACTGAGGTCCAAGTATTCCTGAAAGAAGGGAAGAGAGATGTTTTATTTCATCTCGGGTCAGGATAACAAGGTGAATACGGTTCGAGAGGCTGACTGAGGTCCAAGTATTCCTGAAAGAAGCGAAGAGAAGACTTTTATTTCAAACACAGGCTCTTGGGACGTTGATATGGGAGTTGGGACAGGATGGGGGCACCCCTAGCAGGGAGACACCCACCCAGCCCAGCTCCCGCAAAGACCACCTTGAGACCTCGACTTAAATCTCCTCTAGGTCACCCTGCACTTTTCCTCCACAACCCATCTCAAACAAACTATCGCCAAGTGGGGAACCCTATTACCCAACTGAGCGGTCACCCTGATGGTCATAGACCCCAGGACTCATTGATAGACCACATGGTTCAAACCCATGCCCAGCAAAACGGGGAAGACATAAGAAGCTGTGGAAGTTCAGGACCTCTTTCCAGCGCTGAGACCCTGAATATTTATATCATGAATTACATTTTACTATTGTAGCTTCTAGGATAATTTAAGGGGAATATGTCTTCATTCAGTGGGTAATCTCACAGTTGCAGTTCATTACTCTCAGAAGCTCTCTGAGTTGAAAATATAAACAGGTTCAAAAAAGGCTTGGATAGACTCATATGTGTTACATCCATAATGGACTGCAAAAGAACAGTTTAGGAAAACGCAGGTTACATTTCAAAGTTTTGCAGGTTTGAAATTCAAAAAGGGCTCTTCTGCTCCCTGAAGCACTCAGCGGTGTTGCTGTCGGAAAACCCACCCAATGGCCCCCAGATAATATTTCTTTCGACTTAAAACAGGGTGAAAATCCTCTACCTGCTCTTGTGTGGCCTGTGAGCTAAGAATGGTTTTTAACATTATGAAATGGTTGGGAAAAAGAAAAAAAAAAATCAAAAGAAGAATAACATCTCATGGTACTAAACTGTGTAAAATGTCCTAAAATGTAAATTCTAGGATCATCCAGTTTTATCTGAATGTAGACACATTTATTTATTCATTTACACAGTGTCTGTGCCTGTTGCTACAGAGATCCACAAAGAAGCCCATGAAGCTGGAAATATTGACTGTCTGGCCCTTGACGTAAAAGGTTTGCAAACTATGAAAAGATTTTTAAACTGGGCACTACTGGGTCTCACTGCCTCATCTGGGCTAGCATGTTGGGGTGCTTCTGCTCACACCCCCAAAAGCCGAGGAGTATACCATGATACATGGTCTTGCTGAGAAGGGGACAAAAAGTGTAGACCACAGCACAACCAGCCTCGGTGTTGTCAGAGAAGGGCCCACAGAATGTTGGCGACTATACATTTTAACAGACAGAAAAAAAAAAAACCCAAACCACCCCTATAATTCATCACCAGGTTTGGCAAGAAAGAGTCCCTATCCAAGAAAGGGGGATGTGTCAGCTCCAACAACATCAGCATGAACCGCAGGACTGGAAACAAACACGCCCACCACATCAAAAGAGACCTTTTTTGCTTACAATGATAAAAAATGAAATTTTGTCCTAAATGGAACCATTTTTCTCCAGCATGTGGTAATGATTTTCAGAAGGAAAGAACTTCAATTTTTATATCCGTTAGACAATATGGCATTCTGCTCTTTTTTTTAAATTTTAGGATGCTAGATGTAAATTTCAGGGTGAAAACAGGCCCACTTTAAATGTAAATATATAAATAAATGGCATAGAGCATGGACACAGGATCATTAAAATGAAACTTTAGTGCTTTTTCAGTTTCTAACTGAAGCCATAAATGTTCAGATCTGATAGAGAAAAAAAAAAAAAAAAACCTAGGGATATCAGTGGATTCCAAGTCTAGGGTTAAAGGGACTTATACTAGAAACAACAATTTTGGCAGGAGAAGAAAGTTGGTTGGTTTTTTTTTTTTCCCCCTTGAACTGTTCCTTTCCTTTCAACTTCTGAAGGTCAGCTGTATTCATTTAAATGCAATCTCTCCCTTTATCAGCCACAGTCAGACAAACAGATAATATTGCTGGCTTAAGACTTCAAATCACAACATTTAATTATTAAAAAAAAATCAATCTGAAACTATTAAATACATTATTTTAAAATAAATGTATTCTTTTCCTTCTAAAATGTTTAGGCAGTTTTAACCTTTTCTATTGTTACTAACACAATTGTGGGGGTTTTCTCCCCCTGTCTGGAGGAACACTGTTCTATATCCTCATTAAATATCTCTAATTCATTCACTATTTCCCTCTATTGTGGGGTTTTTCTGGCTTTGATGGGTTTATCATCTTTCCTGCTCACATCACTTTCTTTCCACAACCAAAGATCACTCTCTCTTCATGGTGAAGTAGCCACTGACATGGCTGAGTGTGGACAGTAAGTGACACAAGAGGGTTTCTTTTGTTGTTATAGTTTATAACTATTTTATAGAAAATATATATTTTATCAAAAGTTTTCACTTAAAAATCCTGTAAGTCACTCATTAAAGGAGTGACTCTGTATATGTTTACACTATGACCACACAGGGCCATGTAGGTCTATGTCCTGCGTTATATACAAGCTAGAATGGCACAACTTCACTGTATCCCGGCAAGTTCATTGGTAATGGACCATCAGCAGCCCTCAGAGTACTGACCAGCAGCCTTCAGAGTAATGACCAGCAGCCCTCAGAATAATGACCAGCAGCCCTCAGAGTAATGACCAGCAGCCCTCAGAGTATTGACCAGCAGCCCTCAGAATATTGACCAGCAGCCCTCAGAGTATTAACCAGCAGCCCTCACACTAATGAGCAGGGCAAGGAATCCAACCAGCACAGAAACCCCAGCTTCTTCCCACTCAAATCCAAATACTGCAGTTTGGGACATTTCTTTCCCCCTCCCCATCTTCCTTCACACACACACACACACTGTGGACCCACCACCCACAAGCCACAGTGAGGGGTGGCCTCAGGTGGGGCCCTCTGTGTCTGGTTTTGTGAGTCAGAACTCTCAAGATGAAGTTCCAAGAAGAGTCAGGGTTTGGGAGGAACACAGTTTCACTCTGTCCGAGCCCTGGAACAATGATAAACTATACCCCAGACTCCCACTGGGGAGGCTGCATTTCAAGAGCTACATAGGAACTCTGCAGCAAGGACCCTTGGCTTCTGGAAGGAGGCTCCTACCTCGTTGGTTGTGAGTGTGAGAATTCGATCCAAGTCTTCTACCAACTGCTTGAAGGTGGGTCTCTGTGAGGGCACTGCATGCCAGCAGTCTCTCATCATCATATACCTGGAAGAGATGGATTTCCTTGGTGAGTTAATTACCTGAGGACTAGGGGCATGGCTATAAGCCACTCTTAACAGTCAGTATGGAGAGATGTCCTCACTTATGAAAATATATCAGAACTTCCCTAGCAACTGAATTAGGAGGTGGTAATCCACTCTGCTAAAAGAGACACTGCTTAGTTCCTCTGAAAGGCACCTTGGTTAACAAAAACATCATTGTATCCAAAATGCTTTAGGATGGTATCTACACCATCAAAAAAGGCACTTCTGGGAATTCCCTGGTGGTCCAATGGTTAGGACTCAGCGCTTTCACCACCAAGGACTGGGGTTCAATCCCTAACCAGGGAATTAAGATCTCACAAGCCATGAGGCATGGCCAAAACCCCAAAAAGACACTTCTGTGTGTTTTCCTGGTTGACTTTCGGCATCCCTGTGGCAGTGACTTATAACAGGGCATCACATTTCCGCACTTCTGGACACTGTGGGAAGAGCCATTTGGGGCAGGTGGGAATCCAGTCTTCCCTCCCGACACGCCCCTGCCAGGACCAAAGCTTCTCTACTGTTATCTGCCTGACACTCTGGACAAAGGTTCCTCAGTTTTGAAAAACTGAAGTTTGAAAAGCACAACATTAAGGCAAGGTTCTTATGAATTAATCTGTCGTCACTGGGCCACGCCTTCACTTCCTGATTAACTCCTGGACAGGCGTAAGTTCCCAGGCCTTATCTTGACGATGGGATTCGACAGACCCTCTACAGTAGAGAAAGCCCCAGGAATGAAAGGAGCACAAAAAATGCCTTTATATAATATACTATAAAATGTGACCATTCATCTGACGCCCACTGTGCACTGAAAAGCACTCATGGGATTACCGATATAAAATCCCCATGAAACAATACCCAAGAGACCGCAGTCTGTGAGACAATCCCTCTTCTTAGTTGACACTGGGAGCTGGGAGGAGAGACTCCTTTTCAAAGCACTGATTTTACTGCACAAGACACTTGTCACCAACACAAGTAATTCCACTTAAAGTACAGGGTATATTTTGCTAGAAACCAGTTTTATAGTCAGATCAGGATTAATAGTCAAACTATATTAGCACCTGGACAAATTTTTAATCCTCTGCACTGAAATATGTGTAAGCAGACACTAGTTCATTCACCCTGAGGGCTGTGGTCGAAATCCATCTATAATACCAATGGTCACAAAGAGGCTGCAGAAGCACCCACTCTCTACTCACAGTGCAGAGACTACAGACCATTCATGAGAAATGGAGGCAGCCTCACGGCTCTCAAGCTTGTGTATAAGGGAAGGCTTGATGTATCTTCCCGTCACTCTGAAGAACAGCAAGGACAGCACAGCGGCCCAGGAAGATAACTGTGGGGCTCAATGTGGAAAGCTGGGAGCCCTCAGCCAAGCACCCAACACCTCGATGGTGTAAAGCTCACTCCATCCCACCTCAGAAGGATGCTCTTTCTTTTGGACAGTCAGGCCTGTCCATGGAACTCTCTATCTCAGTTCTGGGATTGAGCTCAGGAAATCTCAGCAATTCTTTTTCTCAGGACATATTTAGAAACCCGAGGGCCTTAGGAAACCAAATCAGCCAGGAGAAGCATTAGTGGCATGGCAGGTCCCCTGGGGCATCAGAAGAGACAACACTCCTTACAGTTCGTTGGTGCAGTTTGCTGGCTTGTCCATCCTATGTCCTTCCTTAAGCAGCTTAAAAAGTTCCTCCACGGGAATCCCTGGGTAGGGTGAGCCCCCTAATGTGAAGATCTCCCACATTAACACCCCGAAGGACCAGCTGCAAAGAGGGGAGAAAACAGCATTAGTAACCCATCTGAATCACAGAAACCTAAACACACCCAGTTAAGAAAACAAACTTCCCCTCACTTCTTAGGTTCAAAGACAAACGACCGGGGCCCTCCTGCAGTTCATCCAACCTGCCCCTTCTTGCCCCCAGAAAGCATCCCGAGATGAAGACAAGGAGATATTCTGAAGGAATTTTCCATCAGCAGACAACAGAGAAGTGATGGTAAACCATCACTCTTTGCGGGGGGGAGGAGAAACAAGGGATGGAGATTTGGTTCTTTCCTCCTCCTTCCACCACTTTCAAACAAAACTCTTTGTCTTTATGGAGTGTTATCAACATGAGCTTCTAAGCTGGAAACACACCCTTACTGACTCTATTAGGGTGAGTGTCAGAAATAAAACTGCCTTCAGTTTTGTATACAGCAAGAGAAGCAGCTCACTGCAAAACTGGAAAACACAGGCTCTCCTTCTGGGACTTCTGAAGAGAACCAATGGCCACGGCACGGGCTCCATGCCTGCCCCAGAAACCCTCTCGCCCACACAAGTAAGAGTAGCTCAACTGACTTTTTAACTTTTGGAATAATTATAGATTCACAGGAACTTACAAAAATAGAACAGCGCGATCCTCTGTGCGTCTCACCCAGTTTCTCACAATGGTAACATCTTTTGACCAGATTTCCAAAGCCAGAATTCTAAAACACGGCTTGGAGCCTAGCCCTGATAGTATTTTTAAGTGTATCATACTTGAAATACTGTAGAGTTTTCACTCTATTGCTGTAACGTTATCAAGGCTACAAAGACGAGGCTGGACATTTTTCAAAGGATGAACAGGGAGCAGGCTCTGTGGAGATCCCCTGAGTGGATCTCATCCCAACCAGCCTCCCCCTGTAAGGACAAACCCAGGATGGGGAAAATACGACAAACCGCTCTCAAGAAGGAAAAGCTGAAGAGCGCAAAGAACATGCCAACAGCTTGGCAAATTAGATAGCAGCTTTGTACTTGCCGTGAGTAAGTTCAAGGGGGGAGCTTCCGCTCTGGCAGGACCAGGTTAGCGGTTCCACCTCCCGTGTGCTTTGAAGCCAGGCAGATTAGTAACAGAGCATTGGCTACCAGCCTAGCAGAAAATCCGTCCTTTCTCAGGCTGGCTCCTGAGCCTTCTCTGCGGGTGTGAAATGTAGCAGGCACCAAAGAAGGAAGGAAGGCGAGGAACAGACAAGATTTTGGCAAGTCAACCCCAGGGAGAAGGCAGCGACAAGGGAGTTACTCACACATCGCTCTGATGGGTGTACACTCTATCGAAAAGGGCTTCGGGAGCCATCCACTTGACCGGAAGTCGGCCCTGCAAGCGTGGCAGAAATGTAAAACCCAATATATTAAAACCAGTTTACTTTAGCAGCCCCAACTGGGATGTGCCCTATTTATTTTAAGAACTGACACTCTAATGGTTTTTGCTGGAGAGTCATTAGCGAAAAAATAAGCTCCAAAGGGACTATGCAGAGTGTGGGAGATGCCCAGATATGGACACATTGATAAAGGGTCGTTTCCTCGTGATCATACATCTTCCCCAGCACCCCTGGTCCATTTCTAGGTGAAAATTAACCCAGAAACTCCCGAGCTCCAATCTTTGCTAGGGAATTTCTGTACAAGGAGCCTTATGAAGATCCCAGAGGCTGATTATTCAGTATATTAGACTGATTCACATTTACTAAGAAAGTCTTAACTCTTAGTATGAGTTAAGCCTGAATTTGCTCATTGAGAAGTTTGTCAAGAGTAACGCAAACAAACGGGAATAAAAAGGAATTGGTCATTCTAGTTCTGAACATTTATCTCTCACCTGGAATACTCCATGCCACCCCTCCAACCCTCTCCCACCAAATCATCATTGTAGACTCACATTTGTGGTCTTCTTGTAATAGTCTATATTGTTGATATCTCTGGCCAGTCCAAAGTCAGCTATTTTCATCACGTTGTTTTCTGTTACCAAAACATTTCTGGCAGCCAAATCTCGATGAATGCACTGAAATTAAGAAAAAAAAAAAAAAAGAAACTTGTTTCAAAATGCTATAAGGATTAAAAGGTAACACAGGCACTTCTTATAATGTAGACAGAAAATACAACTGATGTCAAGAATTGGTGTTTCCTTTCTAATTAAAGACTAAGGCCCCAACTATTCCAAAGAGCAAAGGTAGATAAGAAACCACAAGCCTTTTTAACTTCAGTTGACTGGCATCCTTCACATTGTGAAGACTCAAACGCAATTTTTCCCTCTCTGCAGTTCAGAACCCTGTTTTTTGCTCATTTTTTGAGGCTGTCCCCCTGATGAGCTCCACCCCATCCCTTCTCTTGGCTCACTCTCCTCCTCTCTCCCTACCCCTTCAGATTCCTTGGCTTAACTCCTCTCTCCCTCAAAACAGAGGACCTGCCCCATTAATTTTGTATATTTCCATACATCCTCATGGCTCCCATTCTTAGATACACAGGAAAGATCTTCAAATTCTTATCTCTATCCTGACCACTCTCCTGGGACCAGATTCTCACTTTTATCAGGCTATAGGACATTGCCACATCCCTTTGGAACCTTAAGTTCAAGGTCTCTAGTCTTACCTTCTTGGTCTTTTCATACACACCTGTGATATACACATCAGAATTCTTTACACACTCCTCCAGAGTTCTTTTTTATTTCAACTCCCAAATGCCTCTCCAATCTGTCCACCCAGCTCCGTTCCCACTGCCACTTGCTTAGTCTGGGGTCTCATCACTGCCCACCCCCCCCCACAGCCACGCTATCTGCACGACAGCCCCCGTGCGTCCAGACTTAGCCCCTACTGCATCTTTTTTTGTTTCCCTCAAATTTTGTTTCTGAAGGAGCTGATCACATCTGTTCCAGGCTTATATCCAAATCACTGCCTATCTATCCAAATTCCCTGACCAGTTCTCACCCAACACCTGGCCCCCACACAGGGCCCAAGCTATATACAGGGGTCAGGTGCTGAGACGCTTACTACAGGGCAGCCAATTTATGGTTCTGATGCGATCTCTTCAGTGTCAGAAAGCTCTAGTCCTTATAACTTCTATATTTCCTTTCTACAAATGGTATGCTTTCGTAAGCTGTTGAAAGCATTTTAGTTGTACTTTAAGACACCAAAATTTCATCAGGATACATAGTAATCGAGGTCCCAAAAACCTCTTATCTTTGGAAATGGTAAGGTAGACAGAAGTAAATAAACATCCCTAACAAACCCTTTTATACAGGTTCTGGGCAAAGGCAAACTATTATATGAAGGAGAGACTCCCAGCAATCCCTCTGGTATGGGTGAGATGGGGCTGATTTCAGATAGATACTCTAAGAAACAGGCCATTAAAAAAAAGGAGCAAGCCAAACTGTCTCTGAAGAATCAATGAGGAATAATTTTTTTCTGCCCACCCTCCAACTAGTCCTTGTTTTTATCTGCTTCTGTGGCCCCCTGAATGGGCGAAGGTCATTGAAGGGAAAGCAGGAGAAGCCCACGGGCTGCCTGTGCCTGGCCAGAATGGAAGCAGGAAATGTGAGAGCTCATGGAAGCCGAATGGGGATCCAGTCGGGGCGGGAGCTGGGTTCCTGGTTTTGGAGGCCTCTTCAGCTGGAACTTCCAAGTCCTGGGCCAAGCTCTCCTGGTGGTATGCTCCCCACTGACAAGACTCTATGCATTTGACAAGCCATGCGGTCAGAAGAATCTGGCTCCCTGTGCACGGGGCTCTGACCACACATAAGGGCTCAACTCCGAGTCACCATGATGGCGACCTGCATTTTCACTGTGAAAACCAGAATCCATCACCAGTCTCCTGCGTCCCAGGGGGGCTGGGACATACCAAAGCCCACCCTCTGGGCTGAACAAGAAGAGACTTGGAACCAATACCCAAGAAAAAGAAAATAATCAACATCAAGCCAACTTCCCATCATCTGTAGAAATCTGAGTTGTTCTCCAGTGCAAAGAGCCATTTTATGTAACTAGAGCTCTTGGAATATTTGGTATTCCATTTTTTTTTTTTAAATAAACAAAGGTCAACAGGTCCCTAAGGGAAGGAAGACTAATACCTCTAGGACCCTGACAGTGTGCTGGGTGCCTCTGCACAGTTGATCACATTAAATTTCCAAGGCAACTTAGGAGATGGGTGTTATCATAGCCATTTTAAAGGTGAGGAAGCTAAGCTTTTTAAAAAACAAAACCCAGCAAAAATAAAAACAGCTGTTCAAGTTAAACACCTTGGAGGTTTAACTGTCCTTAAGATTTTATAAAAAAGAAAAATTAGTGTACTTTGCACTAAAAATAGATAGGCTTGCATAACTGGGATAAGGCTCAAATACCACATCACCCATTGTATTACTTACTACACACATCACAGCGTCTCTTAACTTGTCCGTCTCCAGCTTAAGCACAGGACTGCAGGTTCATCTCTACATTCCCAGCACAGCGCCTGATCCCATCAATGTCCACTGAGCTGAATTTCCAATTACACTCCATCAGCATTGAGCCAGATGTCACAGCCAAGTTACTTAGGCGGGTCTCTAACAAATGCATCACCCTCCACCAGGACAGAATCCATGTGGCAGAGCTAGGATCTGACCTGTCCCCGGCTTCTCCATTTTCCACTATCAGAAATAAGCCCTCCAGTTTTAGAAGCAGGTTCCACTCAGGGTACCATTGTTAAGATCCTCATCTAGAACCTGCTCAAACCTGTTTCTAGGTCCTTAATTACAGGTAGCCTTTGGCAAAGAGCTTTGGAAACACGACTACAAAGCCTTAGGAAACAGGACTCTGTCCCCTCTATTCCACCCTGGGTTGGCAAATGAAGTCCCAACACAGAGCATTTCTTCTCATCTTTTTGGTTTTTTTCATATACACCTGAGATATACACACAGAATTCTTTACACACGCCTCCCGAGTTCTTTAGAAAACCAAAAGGCCAGGTCTGGGACCAGCCTCTTTATTCTCTGAACTGAGAATAAAGCCTCCATCTCAGAAATGAGCACAGTGCCACACACACCTGGGCTCAAAGATTCCCTGGAGTTTCCTAACAGTCTCCAGCATCTTTACCCATAGCACAGAGATTTAAACATACCTGTTTCTGAGTTATTCTGGGGTTATGGACAATACTGTATATAAAGTGGTTGCCCCAGGCCTGGCAGACATTAAGCTCTCAAAAAGTGGTAGTGATTAGTAGTATGATTATTATTACAATAGTACTAATAAGAGTACTTTCAGTTTGTCATTCTAAAATGTATTCTTTCCCCCATTTTGCAGAGTTCATCTGATCCTCAATTCTCTGTCCACCACAGCACAGAGCAAAGCAGGAAGGCTCTGATCCTCAGGGCCAGGGTGCGATGCGGGTGGTGGTGGAGTGGGGGGGACCACCATTGTTCCGCGAGCCAGACTCAACCATCTCTTTTTCCTCCTTCTGCCTTCCCGAGACTCCTCTCTGAACCTCTGTGAACCACATTCTGGGTTTCCTCCTCCTTCTCTGAGGGTGTCTCCTCCGTCTTTTCCGGCACTTTAAGTCAATCTTTGGATTTGAGAGGTTTCTCAGGATTTGACTCCAAGCTTCTGTTTTGGCCTCTCCCCTACCTCCCTGCCCAAGAAGAACTCATCCATTCCCGTGCCCTGAACCTACACCTCCTTCGCTGGCTCCAGTGTCTCACCCAGACTCCCAGAGCTGAGCTGCAGCCTATAGCTTCCTGGCAGACATCCGCCCTCGAATGACCCTCAGACATACTGGAAATGCACCTGGCATTTCCCTCGGGAATCTATTCCTGCCACCACCCCTGCCCCTCCCATCTTCCTCATCCTGATAAGCTGTACCACCATCACACCACCATCCAGTTGCTCAAGGTGGCAATCCAGGAGTCATCCTTGGTCCCTCTTTCCCTCCCATATCTACTCAATCCATTAACTGTCCTGATGGCAAAATATATCCCACACCAATCTACTTCTCTGGTGTCTATTGAAGCCAGTAAACCTTAGCTGAAACCATGGTCACAAATAGCCGGCTTTATACTGCGAACCTGATCCAAATTACTGCCCCTTGGAGAGAAGGAAATGGCAACCCACTCCAGTATCTTGCCTAGAGAATTCCGTGGACAGAGGAGCCTGGTGGGCTACTGTCCATAGGGTCACACGGAGTCAGACAAGACTGAAGCGACTTAGCAAGCATGCATGCATGCATTGGAGAAGAAAACAGCAACCCATTCCAGTATTCTTGCCTGGAGAATCCCAGGGACAGAGGAGCCCGGTGGGCTGCCATCTATGGGGTCGCAGGGTAGTCAGATACAACTGAAGCGACTTAGCAGCAGCCCCTTGGAGGCTTCCCTAGCACCAAGAGCCAAGTCTTGCCTGGGGCTGTCAGCTTCTGAATGAGCAGGGCCTGCCTCCACACAGCTTGTCCCTCTGCAGGAGGGCTCAGCCAACACCTTTGGTCCCCAAACCTCCTGATTCCACCCCCCTTTCCTGCCCCCACGTCAGGGGCTTCCTCCACAGCATGACTCTCGGCCTGTCACATGCTTATTTTTACGCCCACGTTTATTGTTGATTTCCGCCACAGTGCCTGCTCCAAGAGGCTGAGGACGACATCCATTCTGGTCTCCTCACCGGGAGCCTGACCCAGCGCACCAGGCATCCGAATCAGGAACACTCAGGCATATTCGCTGAAGAATTAATAAAATGACCAGGCCAGCCTTCTACCAGTTTGTATCAAGAGCAGCTCCCTGCTGAGCCCCCAGAATCTTCCCCCTCCACACCAGAGCAGGAGGAAGACAGAGCAACAAGGACCAGAGGGTCAGACCAGGCAGCCTGCAGGCAGGATGTCTTCCCAGGGTCTCACTTAGCAATTGTTCCAAGCTACAGAAAAGGTAAAATGGAACAATGGCTATCCATGTTTGCCAGATTCAATTCTTATGCTTCCTTGCTCTCTCTTTCTCTCTATACCCACACTCCCCCCACACACTCTCTCACACACACACACGCACACGCACTTTTTGTGGCTGAACCATTTAAAAATGAGTTGCAGACTTCATTAACAGGTATCTCCTATCTTAACACAAGACCTCTATCACTGCCCCCAAATTTAACATTGAAACAGTCACATTATCTAATATACAGTCCATATACATATTTTAAATGTTCATAAAGTTTTTACAAAAGCTGTCCCCCCACCTCCCACCCAGAACAGGCACCTAGTCCAGGATCACATATGTACATTTAGTTGTCATGATTCTTAAGCCTCTTTGCATCTGGAACCCTCTCTGCAGGATTTTTTTTTTTTCCAATCTTTTGTGACTCTGATATTTTGAAGCAATGTCTTGTCAAACGTCCCACATTCTGGATCTAATTGTCTGACTCTTCAGCTGGCAAAGTCTGCTGCACACATACACACACATGTACACACACACAAAACTCCACTCTGTCTTGGTTTCCTAAAATCTATACGTTGGGAGATTTAAATTTTTTTTTGAAAAATCTTCAACTCTGGACTCTTCTGCTAAGGAAAAAAACACCCCAGAACACATGGTAACTCTGGCTGTGTTCCCACCTGGCTACAGACAGCAGCGGGTGAGTTGCAGCGGGGCCCCTCCTGGATCGCTACGTGGTGTGGGGGGACGGGGGCCTCCTTGCCCTGTCAATGATCGTCATGGCCAAGATCCAGGGTGGGCACAGAGGGTCCATGCCCATCAGAGGCTCTTACTTCTTTGGGGACCCGAGGAATTACTGGGGTTTCATGACACTCAAGAGCAGATAAGAATAGGCCCATCTCTGCCCAAGGAAGAAGCTGTGGACCTTCCCCGAAGTGTGGGCCAGGGAAGGGCGTCTGGGGCCAATCCAAAATGCCCCAGGGGACATCTGGGCACCCGTCTAACTGCTTTCAGAATAACTCAGATGTTTCAAGTTCCAACCACATGCGGCATGCTCGGAATGCAAGTGATTCACCTCAGGGGACCCAGCCAACTTTTAACCACAGAGGGTCACCTCGCAAAATGAGACAAAATAAATTCAGAGAATACCTGGCACTCAATGCTACCAAAACACCCCATCATTTGATCTCCGTTCCTAGACTCTTTAACATCATTTCAAACTCAAAACCACAGAGACGATACCTGAAGTCCACGTCCAGAGACTCAAGAACCACAAAACAAAGCCAAAAGGTCATCGGCATCAAAGGCAGCGCCCCCTAACCCCACTGCCGTCCACCTGGAGAGCTGGTTCCCCAAAGGGTGCCGGCCAGCCCCGTCTCTGAGAAGAGACGTCTTCTCTGCTCAACTCTGCGCCTGCTGCTACAGGTCTATAACGCAACTCTGGCTGTTAAAGAGTTCATCAAACCCCAGTGTGAATAATGCAAGACATATTTTCCAGGTTGTAAGAGACAGGCCAGGGCTTGATTCGGCAAACGAGCTCGTCCAAATGGCCTATTTTCTTCAGACATTTTTCACTGTAATCCATCCAACCGAGGAGAAGGGGAAGGACTCACTTTCTGGGAAGCCAAGTACTCCATGCCCCGGGCCAGCTGGTAGGTGCACGACACCAAGTCCTTGAAGGCCATCTGCTCCTCGGGAACGCGGTTGATGTCGTAGGAGTACTCCATCCCGGGGGGCCTCCGGGCACGGAGGTATTCCCGAAGGTTGCCTTTCGAGGCGTATTCGACGATGACATAGAGCGGCCCTGTGGATGGAAAACACGAGCTGGAGAGGCAGCAAACCCCGGAGCTGCCCTGGGGCAGCTCTACCAAGGAGTTCTTAGTTATTACAACCCAGTGCTTTATTTTATTTATTTTCTTTTAAATTTAAACATACAGAAAGGCACACACAAAACTAGAACACCTGCATTCTAATCTCCCCCCAGATGACAACCGACACCTGGTCGAGGTGGACTCAACAGTCTTTAATAAAACAGAAATGCTTCATTGAGGGCCCATTTTTTTATCATGCCCCTTCTTGGAAAGCAACAGCTACCATCAATTTGCTGCTCTCACTTAATTTTAATGATTCTACAAACACATACGTATCAATAAACAACGTATTATTTTTAGCAACATCAATGAGTAATAAAGACATAGCTCTGCAACAGCTTCCCCCCACACATGATCTTTCTGGAAGCTAGTCAGGCTGATAAAAAATAGATCCAGATCATTCCTTTTGACAGTTACATAGATTCTACCATATGAATATACCATGCTGTATTTATCCATTGCCCTGATGGGTTGTTTTCCGGCTTGGGCCGTTGCAAACCTTGTGCAATGAACGCTGCAAGCTAGTGCATGGCCCCTTACACACACTGCAGTAACGTCCCTATGGCAGAGACCAGCCCGGCTTCGCGCGTAAATGTTACCTGCACACAGTGAGGCCAATTCATTTCTGCATTGTTTGTGGCAGCTTTCTCACTCCAGCAGTAGAGGTGGGTGGCTGCCACAAAGCCGAAAATACATACAATAACCCTTTACTGTCTCCTGACTCCAGGTAGAGACCTCAAATGGAAAATGCCGAGGCAAAAACCAGGCATTCTAAGTTTATTAATTATCATCAAACTGGTTCCCAAAGTGACACAGATCATCTATGAGAGAAGCCAGGGTTTTTGCTCCCCTGAGGAAGATAACATGTCCTTCCTGTCCATCTCCCCTCTTTAAAGTCACTCCTGGGACCTTACCCACAGCAAGAGATGCTTCCTCAATCCCATTTCAGTGGAAGGACTTGTCAACCAAAATGCAGGATCTTACGCTGGGAACTCTCTCTTAGCACTCACTCAACAAAAACATAATGAGATGGCCTTTTCCAAACACCCTCTAGGTTATGTCCGAAAAACAGTAGGACCCTACAGGCCTTCCTATCCAGGGTTGCCCAACATCCACCTTTCCCCCTAGACGCCAGGCATGGTCATCAGAAACACATTCCTGAAGGGGGTTTTAAAAAGAAGTTTAAATACGTGCTTAGGAGGCTCTAGGAGCAAGATCTAAACATTCATACGTTTCTAAAATAACGCTGAACCTTGGGTTACATGAATGAATGCATTTTTTTCCCTCCTACTTACCATCCTGAGTACAGGCTCCAAGGAGATTTATGATATTTTTGTGTTTTCCAATCATCTTCATCATCTCCATCTCAGACACCAGATCAGAAAGGTCTTTCTCAGTGGCATCATCTAGAACATTAGGTAAATTATGGATCAGTTTTGCTACTGTTGGTTGGTGAACATTTGGTTGAAACAGCATGAAATTGAATTTCTGAACCAGAAAAGACTTTCCAAATCCCTCTCTCATCTTACTGGTGAAGCAGGAAATGCCCAGAGAACTGCCCTCCTCCGTGTCAAATAGCTAATTTGGGGTCAACAGTGTCAAAAGTCAGGACAACTGTATACGCCTTGGATGCTAAGGCCAATTCTTTCCCAGCAAACTTCACAGACATGGGGGCATTCTTCTCTGCTGTGAAATAATTCCATCCTCTGGCAGATCGCTGGTACCTCAGAAAACCACATCAAATTTCACGGGGCCTGAAAGCAACTGTGAGGACTTCCGTGGAGGAGGAGGAAGATGGGGGCATGTCATACACTTCAGACTTTCTCTGGATCACAGGCTGCTAAACTGAGCCCTCAAAGCCCACAGGGCATTCCCAGATGGATTCAGGCAAGGACAAAAGTCCCCGCACCAAGGACAAGAGTGTGTGCGTGCTCCTGCATCTAGAGGGGTTGAAGGTTCTCACCTTCCACAGGCTTCCCAAGGGGCTGGGATTCCCATCCTAAAATAATTAAAGTTTTAAAAACCTCTCTGCTCCATAATGTCAAACAAGAACAGCTTAGGTCCTGCGTATCCTGGATGGCAGCTAAGCTTCCAAAAAGTGGCAGGATTCTTCCTCAGGTACCTCCCTTTGAGCTGATTCAATATGGGAAAATCTGGGCTTACCCCCAAAATGAGGATCAGCCATGGACAGAAGCCATGCTGCATAAAGCTCTTAGGCTTCACAAAAGGAAGAGCAACACGAGTGGGTGGGGCGTAAAATCCACTCGGACACCCGTGCAGGAGGGCACGCCTGGCTCCACGCGGACACCCGTGCAGGAGGGCACACCTGGCTCCACGTGGACACCCGTGCAAGAGGGCACGCCTGCCCTCAGAGGGAGAGGCTGCACTGCAGTGATACGTGGGGTCCTCTCTAAGCTCTGAGATGCCCACCAGCTATTAAAACGGCCACGGCCAATGTCTGTGGTCCTCCCAGGCATCACACCCAAAGTGGGGAGCAGGTCAAAATGTCCTTGTTTTCCTGGGGAGCCATTCTGATCCAGAGCTAAGGAAAAACAACCAAAAAAACACCCAACACCTTTCCAACTATTTCTCCCCTGCTCCCTCCTCTCAGGAAGAGATGCGATGACTCAAAATCTCCCGGAAGAAAGAAAAAGCCTGACTCCTGGGTGTCCACAATGCATGACCTCCACCGCCATACACACACACATTCTGAGAACAGACCTCTCGGCCAGGACATGTGGGAAAAACTCTGCTTGGGGTGTCTTTTCTGAGATGCCCACAATGGGGTTTATAATGTAACCGTTCCCTATAACTCCTCTCATAAAAGAATACTGTGGAAAGATGAAGTTAATGGTTAAAAAGTCTTCAGGCTCCTTGGCTATAGGCATGAGCAGGGTTGGAAGGTTAACGCAGAAATGTTCAGGCTCCCATGAATGCCTCTCAACGTTTACATCTCTGGGTCATTGCTCACTCATCCCTGAACATGTGAGCAGTTCTGCACCAGCATCAAGGCCGTGAGCTCCCTTTTAGCTTCCTAAGCAGCTCCGCCAGACCAGGGCCATTCCTGTTCTGTGCCCTCTTGCAAAGAAGAAGGAGTGGCCTCCTCTCTCTGAGCCTTCTTGGCGGCCCCTAAAAAGGCCAACTTCCCTTTATTTGTAAGCTAAGGTTTGTGTTCTGCATCCAATGTGCCAACACGCATCTAAATTAATCAATTCTATGTGAGTCAATACTTTCTAAGCATTTCCAAATATAAAGGGAATGAGCTAGCACTTGCTAACAGAACTGGCTTTTCTTTTTTATAAGCGCACACTGCTCCAGATAAATAGTCTGTCTGAGACGCTGATTTATACTGAAAACTTCTCAACCCCTAGGTCAACTATGCGCTCTTTGACCCCACGCCATGATAGAGTTCACACAAAAGGAACATTCTTGATAAGGCAGCCCCCTCCCCTCCCCCTCACCTTTCAACATCTTCACGGCCACAGTGATTGCTTCCTTGGGCTTCTCCTTGTCAATTCCCACTGCTTCAGCCATGACCACTTGCCCAAAGCAACCTTCTCCCAGGGGTTTGCCCAGCGTCAGCCTGAATGTGTAAAGAGAGGATTAGTACACGGCATCTGGTACAGCAAGGGAAATTCCAGAACTCAATATAAAAATCTTTCAGCAGCTTACAAAAGCATGGAGCATTTATCATATGGAACTAATGAGACTTGGGGAACACACGCGCTTGAGTATTTTCTTAGTGACGTTTTAGGGAATGTCAGTGACTGCTGGAACAACTATTGAATGTCACATTTGTATTCTTGATTTATTTTCTTTAAGGAAGGTATCCTTGCGAGTCAGGTGGTCAGCTTTCCTAAGTGCTAATGAAAAGGAGCTTTGATCTGGAGCCCAACGAATATTTGTAATTTAGAGCGCCTCAAAGAAAACCGTTAGATCTGTTATTTTCTTTTTTGTCTCTGTGAAGTGATGTCTTTAAAAATCACTATTATTTAAATACCAATGGATTTTATGGTCACATTCTGGGCCAAGTTACAAGATATGAATCTTAAACACATTTCAAGGAATCTCTGTTTTTTCATTAAAGGAAAAAGAAAACTCTAGAGAGCGGGGGGATTTTCCTGACATATTAGTTTAGAAATCCTTATGACTACCCAAAATTAATAATGAAGAAAATCCAAAGTGAATACAACAAACTAAATTTCTAAGGTCAGAAGTGCTACATGCATCACACTAATAGCCATACAGACTCCTTGGACATTCCAAAAACCAACAGAATGGAAGAGACTCTGGAATACTTACAAATGTGGTTTTTTCATTTAAGTATAACACAGCAAAAATACTGAGCTGCCACTAGTAAGCAGTATTTTTGGTAAGCACGCCATAGTTTGCAAAAGTTAAAGCAAAGACCAAGGGTAGTGCGTGCTATGCTGAGGTCATTCCCTTCCTACCCTGAGCTAAAATTAAATTTAATATCTTGGCAGAAAATAAACATTTGCATTGGAAAAATGGCTAATTTATGTCCTATTGCCCTGCTACTACAAACATAACAATCGTTTCTTTGTACAACGTCTGCCTCCAATCTAATAAACTGCTTCTAAATAGCCTTCATTCACTGGAAATCTGCTCCACCTATGGTTGTGCTAAACCCTATTTTGAAACACTTAGCACTCAGATTTTCCGCACTCAGGGTACTCCGGGTGGGAGCTGACAGACAGACTCCCACTGTTGCTGGTGGTGTCACAAGTAGCAAAAGCTATGGCTTGAACCTGGGAGCTGCAACTTCTTAAAATACGATCATAGCTCCCCGATTCAGTCCTATATCCATAGGAATGGGCACAAGAACCCACCAACTTGTTTAGTCAAGCCCAGGCTCATGAGAAACACCCCCTTCTCACACTCCGCAGGTGAAGAAATCATTCTTTGTTTGTTTCTGGTGCCTCACTGGCAAGAATGCAGTAAAGAAGTCCTGAATGAATGAATGAACAGCACACAAGCAAACTGGAAATCACTTCCGTTAACACTCTAACAAAATGATACAAGTACAATAATTTGGCTCTAATTTATGGTGTTTATTAATATCTCTAAATGAGCTGTTAGGAAACAAAGCTGGTGAGAGTTGTGTGAGTTAAGGATACAAGTGCCATGTAAGCCACCTCTCCTTCCAAAGAAAGGCTCCTCATCACATCCAATCTCTGGAAAAGCTTATTTTTGTGTTTCTAAATCTGTGCACGAGTTCCTTCTCTAGTCATTAGACACTTCTCCAACACAATCTCAAGAAGTGCAAATGTCAAGACCATTAGGGTAGCTGTACATAAGCAAGTCAAAAGCTTATTCCAGTTGATTCAATGCAGATGTAGAGTCAGCAATTTCTACCTTCCATTACTCTCAAGCTGTTTAGACTCTAATCACTACAAGAGAGACCCTGGAAATGAGCTGACCATCATATTCACTTCAGAAGGTAGAACTGGGGGCTGGCCCATGGCTGGAAGATGGAGGGCTGGTAGCCCAAGATCTGTCCACTGGCTGGATGCCCATCTTGCTGAGATTTGAAGTTCAGATCTCACCGATTATGAAGGGAAATTCACAAGAGCCAAGAATTGTGCTCAGTCCTGGGAGGTCTGTACTATGACATTCATTTTATAGAAATGAAGTTTAAAAAGAATCAGGTAACTCATACAAGGTTGCCCAGCCACTGGCTGGCAGAGCCAGGATTCAAATCCAGCCCAACAAAATCCAAAGTCCATGAACTTGAAGCCAGACCAAGAGATATACAGCTCTCAAAAATGCCTTCACCAGAGCCCAAGTGGCCACAATTGGACTGATCTTATTGGAACACCTCTACATCAGCCAATAAAGAAAATATTATGGATCATAAGAAATTCAATGGCAGGTACCATATGTGAAGATTTTCAGCCCTATATTATATTAACAACTATTAAAAATAGCACTCTTGGGTGAAGATTCTTAAGGCAATTTATATTCTAGATCTAATCTCTCTAAAGAATAGAACCATAGGACAGTTATGTTCTAGGAACCAGAAGTTAGAATGTCAATCCTGTTTTATAAATGGGATAATCCCATTTATATTCCATTTGACTGGATCTAAATTATTTAGAAAGTATAAAAAGAAAAAGAAAAAAATGCTAACAAGGTACCATTTTGTTTGCCGACCAGCCATGGCTTAGTAGCTCTGCTTTAAAAGACCTATTTAAAAAAAGCCCATGAGTAATCAGTTCTTTGCTTTTCCTGGAGTTGATTATTTAGAAATACAATCTTACCCATTCCTGTTGATGTCATCGCAACAAGACTTTGGCAGTTAAGGGTCATAAACAGAAAATGTCAATCCAATATCCCCACTTATACTTAAGTCTTCATTGGGAGACATGTCCCCACTCAAGTACTCACTTATCTCTCGGAAACTCCCATTTTGGATCTTCTGGCAGCTCGTACTCAGAGACCCCCGCCAGCATGGGGGTGTCTGCAGTTGAAGAGAGGCGAGTTGTAATCCTCACCAGCGGGGTGTTAGAGTTCATGGAGGAGCTGGACTCAGCAGAAACCTGGATACAAAATGCAAAGACACAGATGTAATCCTGGCTCCACCTAAGAAGACTGGGAGCCGGCCAGAGCCCAGCCAGTGGTCAGCTCTTAGAAAGCAAGGAGAGGGTGGGTTGGCCAAAGTCATGAATTTAGGACCAAACATTTAGGAGCTGGATTCCAACTCCTCGGCCCGCCTATCCAGGCAGTATGTGTTAGATTTCATCCAAATTGTATGTTCCTAAAACCAGACTTCCAAACGACATTTTTTAGACATTGCTTGATTTAAAAAAAAAAAAAAAGTCTTCTTTCCCCCCTAAACCCTCAACATATCATCTGAGGACACAGAGCTAGACTCCCACAGGCTTCATTCTTGCCTTCTAGCCTAGGCTTGTATCAGAGCCCCCAGGTTAGCAATCTCCTCCTTCCTGGCACACCAGCTCAGATGGTGAATCAAAGCTACGCTTACAAAATTCCACAAAAACTTCTGGAGCTCTTCAATCAGCTCTATCTTTTGAAATGTAAAGGACAATCCGTCAAGGATCTAGCTCTAGGATTTGAATGTGAAAAGCATTCCACAGCAACAAGTGCCTTTATTCAAGGGTAATCAGAGACCCAGGCACTGGGGACCACTGTCTACTTCTCCCCCATTCCTTCTGGGAACTAGCTGATGACCAGGTCAACTTTGGTTTCAGAAACTAGTGAACGAAGAGTCAAGGGAAAGAAAAATATCTCTTTATTCACAATCTTGTGGGAAAGCCCCCCTCCCCATCCCCCTCCCCTCAGCAGACTGCAGGCGTTGCTGAGTTTTCTCAGTTTACACTCATTCATTATAGTCTGCATTTGAAAAAATGGTTATTTCTTAAATATATCATCTTCCCTGTGCTGGTTTCTGTAAAGGAAAATAACAATACGGGCTGCCTGACCATCATCTTATTTTAAACCATGAACAAGACTGTCCCAAGAGAACTGAAATCGGGTTTGAGGTGACCCCCCTCAAACGTGGTTCTGTCCCCTGTATGACTCTCACATTAACCCTTCTCCCCAGCAGTGCTTACAAACATTTTGAAAATCAAGGTGGCAAGGACCAAGATGAACAAATTTAATGAGGATGAACTTTCAAGATGGAACCTGGACCATTCCCACAGGGAACCAGAAGACTTCCCTGGGAATGTCCTACTTAAAAAAAACTTTGACTCTCTCCTTCTTAAACCCAGACTGCCCTTAAAAAGCAGGTACAAAACCTGAGAAGATGTCCAAGAATGGATTTTGCGGGGGTGAGGAATCATTTTAGGAATAGGAAGTTGGTATTAGTATTACTTATAATATCAAGAAGAAGGCAATTTTTAAACACAGAATTTCTATCATCTTTTTAATTGTACATGAAAACATTCCTGAGCCTCTGAGCAGTCTTTTGTCAAAGGGAATCATGCTTAAATTTTATTATGCAGACTCTACAATCAATGTTTACTCACTATGAGCACAGTAAACATATATCTATATTTGTGTGTGTATTTAATGATATATGTATGTATACATATTTTAAAGGAACTGAGCGGTCATTAGTTTTGGAGCTGAGAGGAGCCTCGTGGACAGATATAGCTCTAAGAGGCCTCACATCTAAGTGGGCCACAGAGGCAAAGAGCAGAAGCAAAAAGACAAAAAGGTTAAAAAAAAAAAAAAAAGACCAAGGTAAACATGGAAAGCCTGCAGAATCCACCTCCACAGTACACTGACCTCAGCTGCAGGGCCCACCAGTAACACCATCTCTGCAGCCTCCACTGACCCCATATACGTCTTGAGCTCCATCTGCAGAGATGGGCTCAGAGAGATTTCAAAGAACAGGTTTGGCTAAAAACACTTCCCCAAATCCTAACGCCCTGCATCAGGTTGTGAGCTATGGAAGCCAAAGGAGATGGCTGTTCGCAGACGAAAAGGTCTCCCACATGAAGAAGTACAAATCACCACTCATCACGGTGGGAACTCGGCTTGAAGATCACGGGCCAGGAGACTGGGAACAGCAGTCAGTCAGGCTGGCCCAACCGGACGAGGTCTGGCAGAGTCCATAGCCAGAACACCCTCTCCGAGGCCAGCCGTGCAGCCCTGCTCGCTGGACCGCAGGGTTCCCGCAACCCCTGTGCAGAGTATGCAGGGAACTTGGAGACGGAGCAACCCCTGGGGTGCTGATGGGGGGAGAGGCTCTGGGTGAGGAGGCCCGTCCCGCCTTCTCTGGCATCGGTGAGGTTTCAGGACACAGTTAGCGGGGGCTGCCTTCCCACACTAGGTGAGAGGATGTGGGCACTGTAAACAAGTCTCAGGAAGAATCTGTGAGAGCCTGAGCCCTGGTCAGGGAGATGAGTTAGAAGTTGAGGAGGGAGGGGGTGGAATATGTCTTATTTCAGAACCTTCTAAAGCATTTGAATTTGATTACCATGCATATGTATCCCTTTTACATTCTAGAAAAACAAAGTACTTTTCCTTAATGACAAAAATATTTTTAAAAATGAGAAGGATCTGGGCAGGGGTGGGAGGGCATGGAAAATGGGGCATATTCTTGAACTATACTGATGTCTAAAATGAGTCAAAACGATGAGATCTTGGCTCTCATCTCTTCCCTGGGCTACAGGCTGGGTGTTGGGGCATCTCTGCATCCTTCCAGGTAGGTCCCTAGTGGCTCCCCCAGCCTAGTTGGTGCCACCAACCCTAGCTGGCACCCTTCCCCTGTGAACTGTTTAAAATGTGGGACCCTGAGTGGGGATAGGGGCGGTCCCACCTGAACCAAGGGCACCACTGTGAGCTGTAAGGTCCCTATTCCAACACTAACTGTGAGAGCTTCCTAAACTCGAGTCTCCTCGTCTGTTAAAAGGAGACCAGAACAGTTCCAAGGAGATCCAACCAGTTCAACCTAAAGGAAATCAGTCCTGAATAGTCATTGGAAGGACTGATGCTGAAGCTGAAACTCCAATACTTTGGCCACCTGATGCGAAGAACTGACTCACTTTTGAAAAGACCCGGATGCTGGGAAAAATTGAAGGTGGGAGGAGAAGGGGACAACAGAGGATGAGATGGTTGGATGGCATCACTGACCCAATGAACATGAGTTTGAGTAAACTCCGGGAGTTGGTGATGGACAGGGAGGCCTGGTGTGCTGTAGTCCATGGGGTAACAAAGAGTCAGACACGACTGAGTGACTGGACTGAACTGAGAACTGTTCCCATGTAACTGAATTACTGTGAGGGTAAATGAGGTCATACCCATAAAGTGTTTAGCCTGGCACCTGCTAAGAGCTCAGTTTTGCTACCAACACCACAATGGCTTCTCTTAGCATCTTCTATTTTTTTGGCTGTACCCCCGTGGTATATGGGAACTTAGTTCCCTGACCAGGCACCAGAGCCGTGCCCCCTGAATTGGAAGGTGATGTCTTAACCACTGGACCACCAGGGAGGTCCCTTAGCATCTTTTTAGAGTCATTTGCTGCTCGGATTCATGGGAGTTTATGATGACCCCTCCCTCTGGGGAGGCCTGCAGACTTGGAGCCTAGCATTGTTCGGTGTGTGAGATGCTGTCTGTCAGACAGTGTGCAGCAGGGGAGAAAGCAATTCCACCAGCGTTAAGGGTAGGATTTGCCTTAATAGTTTGAAAGATGAGACCCTCTGCTCACAGCCAGGGTGGGTGGGTAGGGCTGGAGGGGTCTGGTGGGCAGAAGAGCAAGCCTCAGGAATTAAGGAGTCAGGGGACAGTCCCAGGGCAGGAGGAGAGCTGGAGAGTTAAGAAAGTCCTCATGACAAATAGGGCTTAGGGGCTGCCTCAGAAAGAAAAACAAAGCATTCAGTCAGAAGTTAACTGCTCTGCAGCCAACCTGTGACCCCAGAGGAAACTTTGCCCACAAGCCCGTGACAAGAGTTTACACCCATACACATCTCCCCCCACAGACAGAGTGTCTCCCACAGGGTTTTAATGCGAAAGCTTTGAAAATGGAAAACCTTCCCCAACTTTGCTGCTGTCACTAGGATGAAGGTCATGGAATTTTGTTCAGATTAAGGGCAGAGGTTTAGATTCCATGGACAAATCTGGAAGATACTTTGGTTAAAAAAAAAAAAAGCCACACACACAAAGAGAAGAAAAAGAGCAGAAAATGTCCTGAGTGGAAGAATCGACAGAATTCAATCCCTCTGTCTATGGAAGGTATATCATAATTTTACCTCCATGCATTTTACTATGCTTTTAAAATCCCCTCTGGGACTGTAAAACATGACTGGCTTTCTCTTCACTCCGTCTTACTCAGAGCGTTAACGTGTTCGTAGGGCTGGCCCGATCCCTTGCAGGCAATTCCTCTGAGGAACACCGTGTTTCTAGAGCTTCTCTCTTCTGGACCGCATTCTTCATGGAATTCCACTGAATTTCGCTTTTGAATCCTACTTCTGCAACACAGGTAATCACTCTTTTTGGGGGGATGCGGCACAAAATCACAATCTTCCCTCTCAGAGACACTCCTTCAATTCCAGGTTTCCTTTTCCTCTAATTGTAAAATATCCCATTGATAGTGATCACTGAGTTACTTAAAACAATAAACACTAACACTCTAAACTAAACTGTTTCCCCACTCCTCAAATCCTGGCAGGCCCTTCTCTATCATGTTTTACCACAGTCTCCACTCAGCTTCCTCACCCTCCGGGATCTCTTTACCATAAATTCCTCATGCCATAAATCAAGCTTTTAACTAAATGTGCTTTTTCTCCTATTTCCACAGCATATAAAGGAGATTAGGCAAGGAAGTGGGTATTTTTCTTTTCTTTTCTTTTCACAGGGCCACCAAGAGATCGCGTTGTCCTTTAATAGTAGATGCGATCCATCAATGAGAGGGGGGCCTGCAGAGAACAGGGCCAGCAGAGGAACAGATGCCACTAGGAGGACTCACACATGGACCACAGCCAGCCAGAGGAACCCTCTGACGCTCAGTCCATGGATCCACCTTCTCAAACCAGAGCACGAGGCCCCAGAGCTAACTCAGGGATGCTATAGACACTGCCTGTCACTCCCCAGTAGCAGACAAAGTGCCTTCACCACCTCGAGCTGATGCACGAGATAAAGGTTCAAGGGATTGGGGGGAGAGGAGGATTTTCTTTCCTTCAATGGCAAATTTTAGTAAACAGGCAGGGAGCTGATTTGACACTTACTTTCCTCCTTTAGCAAGGCTCTGCCTCCCCAAACCTCCACCCAGAGAACACCTATGAGACTCCGACCGGTCTCATCAGCCCAAACCCAGGTCTGATCTTAGCCGAACTTTGTGTCTGCTGAAGCCGAGAGCAGAGAACGCCCAGGTGGGGGTTGAGAGGGCCAGGCGCCCACACGCAAGGGCGAATTCCAGTTAAGCCATCCACGACCATCCAATTACCCACATGCTTTCTGGGACCAGCCAGGTTCCATTAGACCAGTTGAATGACCAAAATACAGAGACTGTTCTGAGATCACGCTGTTTAGATGCTGGGTAGTGAATGAGCTTCTAGATGTGGGCCTGCTCTTCACAGAATTCAGTGGGTTTTCTTAACACGGCCCCCAGAAGTGGCTCCCTAACCACACAGGCCATCTTTGTCCCATTCACGATGTCCCTGGGAATGTGTCCTTTGCTTCAAAGATACTGTTCTAAAACATGACCTTGACGGACCTTGATTTTTCTTTGGTTTTCGATCTATCTGTACCAGCAACCAAAAGGTCGAAATTAAAGTCTGGGGAAAGAAAAGAAAAAAAAAACCAACCCTGCCGCCCCGTCCTGAGATGCTAGTAGTGAGATAGCATGACGTCGTGCATGTGTGGGGTTATCTGCTGATGGAAGTGTATCTCCATCCCGCCTTCTGGAAGAGTGTGGCTCTAGAAAAAGAACCGGATGTGCTCACTGAGAAACCAGTCCAACAAACCCAGCAACACTGCCTACCTCCTGAACAAACAGCTCACTTCCTTTCATACCTCTCCCCGCCCTCACAGAAGTAATGTGTGCAACACACGAAAAGTACAGCCCATCCTGCAACTCATGGATGTGTCAGGAAGATTTCCCGATGGCCATGCCATCCACTGGCAGCCTTGGAGGCCTACACAAGGGCCAACAGGCTCGGGCAGATGCCCCTCACTGGGCTGGCTCTCGCTGGTCCCCTCGTCTGAGCCCCAGCTCAGAACAAGGAAGGATCCCTGCCAAAGGAAACGGGGAGATGCCCTACACCACCCACCTCCCCCACCAAAAAGTTATTTCTCTTTCTCCAAACATCAGAATGCATAAAGAGCCTCAACAAATCCATGGTTACCAGGAAATGATCACAAGGAATTTCTTCTTTGGTACCAGAGAAAAATATTTTTGTGTCAAAAACAAATAACAAACTCATATGTTGGTCTTCCACTGCTAAGTCCAGTACATATTAGTAAATGCCAACAAAAAAATTCACAATAGGATAAAACAATTTTTTAAAAAAACCTGCACTTGTTCTAAAAAGGGAGCAATGATGGATCTAGTGAGATGCGGTCTGTGCACATCTGGGGAGGGGCAAGGACCAGGGCCAAGATGAAATTCCAGGCACAGAAGGATGGCAAGTGCCTAGGAAATGCCGAGGACAGTCCATCCCCAAGACATCTAATTACAGCTCACCTGTCGCCAGGTAAAGGCATGCCCAGCATCCCTGCGGTATGCTCTCTGTCATCAACGTACCTGCAGGCCTTTCTGGGGCTTTTCATTCCAGCCACAGTCCAATAGCCCTCTTTTATCCAGGAATCTGATAAGCATTCTTCCAAAGGGGCCGTGCTTATTATGGACGAAAGGCTCTTTGTGAGGAATCAGCAGGTCCCACACGTACAGCTGAGATGCATCAACATCCCCCCAAATAAATGCCCAGAGATTTGTTTCTCCTGGGGACTGGTACCTGCCCACGTTCTACTGCTTCTCTTACACTATTTGACCCTACTGAAACACCAGGCCATTGTATCTGAAATGAAGGCCCCCCAATAACTTTGGAGCCATTGGCAAAGGTCACAGGCCATGTCTTTCATGAAACCTGTGTTAGACTAAGCACTCAGAAAATAAAGAAGGAAGGAGGGGCGAGAGGGATAAACTGGAGGGATAAACAAGGAGGAAGAACTGGAATGCTGCCTTCAGTTACACACAGGGAAGGACAAGAAAAGGGACCAACTTAGACTGAGACAGACAATGAAGAAACACCAGTCGCCAGAGAGAAATAAAGCACAAAGACCAGAGTTGAGTCAAGGGGATTTTAAAGGCATCTGCTTCTCCTATATTAGATAAAAAGAAGAGCACTGTAACAGCTGCAGAAAAAAAAGCATGATGAAATAATTACAGGACAATGGTCTAGCTACATCAAATTAAAGGTTTCTTCCAGAAAGTAGCATTTTTCCCTATTAGAAAAAAAAACCAATAGAGATGGGAATACCACTCCCTCTTTCAAGCCCCTAGAGTCAGGATATCAAGATGGTAGCTGTAAAAACGGTCCTGAGGATCGGAGTGGGGTGGCCACACCACCCGAAGATCACTGAAGGTACCATGCTATAAGAGGCATCTTAAGACTGGACTCTCCCAGAGACAGGCAAGTGGCCTCATCAATTCCTTGGCCCCAAGAAAGATATGCTCAGTAGCTTCAGTTGTGTCCAACTCTTTTCAACCCCATGGATTGTAGCCCATCAGGCTCCTCTGTCCATGGAATTCTTCAGGCAAGAATACTGGAGTGGATTGCCGTGCCCTCCTCCAGGGGATCTTCCCGACCCAGGGATCAAACCTGCATCTCCTGCATTGCAGGCGGATTCTTTACCGATGAGTCACCAGGGAAGCCCCGAGAAAGTGTGCCACTTTAATAAAATAGCATTCTTGGAGGCAGGGGGAACCAATGACATCTTTCTCCCCTGCCTCACCCTGCTGCCACTCATATCACCATGTGGGCCCTGTCCTACACTTGACACACACTCCAAATGCTACCCTCAGCCTCCATTTTTTTTTTTTTTAGCCTCCATTTAGAAAGACCTGCTTGAAACATAGATTCAAAGAAGTCAACAAGGACCCATTCAGCCCAGAGTTCGGAGCTGGGCTGAGAACAGCCGTATCTGTGCCAAAACCACTGCTGATCAACTGGTTCCTAATGTTTCCTAATGCCTTGTCCAGAAAATATCATTGCCACCTGCAGTCCCAGGAGGGGTAAGGCTGGGATTAATCCAGAGTTCCTCAGAGTGCATTTCAGAATCACCTGAGGACTTACTTAAGATGCAGACTCCTGGTCCTCTTCAAAACCTACTCAACCAGAATCTCTGGGGCTGCAACTAAGGAATCTGCAATTTTAGCAAGCGTCCTGTACACACTGAGTTAGAGCCTGTGAGTTAGCCATTTTCCTTACTGTTTCAAAAATCATGTCTTTATTGGAACCAAGTACTAAATACTTTTGGAAACACTGCCTTCACACCTGCCTTCCCCTTCCATCTTCGTGAGCACTTCCAGCCCCACCAGCTTTGCCAGGCTTTGGTTTAAGGCAGAGGTGTTGGCTCCAACTTGTCCCATCTGCCCGAAGCAAAAGTAAACCCACCGGGAGGCACAGAGGAGCAAAAAGGAACCAAGGCTGAGGTTAACAAGCTCGAGGGTAACAACAACTAGTTGCCTGTTCAATATAAAAACCATTCTGCCACCAAATCCACAGTCACGTTCATGTGAACACCTAATCATAACATGCTACAGGCATACGTGTGTATGTGTGCTCAGTCATGGCTGACTCCTTGCGACCCCATGGACTGCAGCCTGCCAGGTTCCTCTGTCCGTGGGATATTCCTGGCAAGAATACGGGAGTGAGTTACCATTTCCCCCTCCAGGAGATCTTCCTGACTCAGGGATGGAACCTGCGTCTCATGCACTGCAGGCAGATTCTTTACTGCTGAGCCACTGGGGAACTATAGGATTCTATTTTAAGAATCAGAGAGGTGGAAACCAAATCCAGTTAAGACAGACCTCATGGGGTAGTAGTTCAGACACCTCCAGGTACAGGTTTCTAACCCTGACTTCAAAAAAAGTAAGTCTAAAAAAATAAGTCCAGAATCCCTTCCTTTCCAACAGGCATTAGTCTATCGCCAAAAAAAGCATGTGATCAGGACAAAGGGGGCTTATGCCACTGCACTTGAGTCCCACCAAACGCACCAGGGTGCTGCCTCTTGGGTTATTTCCAGTCCTGCAGATGAGCTCGGAGTCTCGCACCATTAGGCTTTCTCAACCTCAGAACTAGACTCAGCTGACCCCACCAATGCACGAGGACTTGACCTTCCAAGCTCCAGACACTGATGGGATGGACGCCCACTAAGAGGCCGGTCAGAACCACTGGCACAGGGATGCTCCCAAAAGTAGAAGCACAGAAGCAGAGGAAGAGATCCAAGAGCTGGCTGGGCGTCGGGGAGTGGTAAAGTTCTTCAAACTCTTTATCTACTTTCTGTTACCTGTCTCCGTAGGGGGATGCGCTTGGTCAGCTTGTGCACAGCCGGCTGGCTGCTGAAGTCCGGCTTCTTGGTCGTGTTCCTCATTCGGCACAGGATGACCGTCACCACCATGCAGGCGATGAAGAACACCCCTATGCAGTAAATGGCTATTTCCAGGTAGTCTGGGGAAGCTGGGATCTCCTTTTCTCTTACAGGAGCTAGATTGCAGATCACAGGAGAGGAACAGAACGCAGGCCACAGAGTTAGGACACTGCACTGATGCTTCCTGGCATAACTACAGGAAATCAAAAGGCGACAATCATTCCCAAAGCAAGACAGGCCTCCCAACAGCTCAGCGCTGCAGGAGGCGTGGGTGCTGGGCCTGCCCTGCACCTCTTCTCAACAGAAGCAAAGAACTCTGGGCTCCTTGATTTACCACTGGGGCCCAGGTGGTCTCTTATCACTATCCTCAACAGACCTCCGGAATCCTGAGGTCCTGATGGATTGGCTGACACCAAGGTACGAGGGTCAGGTTACAAGGTCACATTCCATTAAGACATTTGGGTAGGGTAGGACGGTCGGCCACACAAAAGGGCTGCCTTCTTCCTTGATGGTCTCTGATGCAAACCACTTAAAAATTCTTAAATATGAACGATGCCCACTTTTGTCTCTAAAGAACAGTGCCTCTGTCTTATTTGGGCAAGCTCTCCCAAAGGAAGTTGTGACCAAGTCCTTTACCCAGATGAACACAGTTTCAAAGGAAACAGGAAAAAATATTCATCTACTGGGCTGGTCGGAAAAGGTTCAGATTTCTAAATATAGTCCAGCAGATTATTTAACTAAACAAACAAATGCATTTAATATAAAGACTGAATGGGTTATACTATAGAATCATTATGTCCACACAATAAAAAGTATGTAACATTCTTTAATCAATAGCCATTTAAATTTTTGTGTATCTGGTTATACTGGTGACACAACTTTTAAAGAAAAAATAAATGTTGCATGTGAGGACATATAAGACTGCTTAAATTAGAAACTCTTATATAACTTCCAATAATCTGCTCCCTCCTTAGTCCTCAATGATCAGTCAACAAGCAGTGTATTTCCAAATAGTACTTCTCTCAAACTGCATTCTTAATGCGCTTGTACTGTCAGGCAAATCAGTTAAGAAGTGCCAGTAGGGCACTTGCAAAATGCAGTACTGCAAGTAAAAGCAAGCTCAATACAAGAGGCATCTCACTGTCTCAAAGCAAATACTCAGAGCAGATTCAAAACAAAAGGAAAAAATGAATGCAATGGCATTATTTAAAGCTTATACATTTGAGTCAGAAAACTATTTGCAAGATAGTCAAAACTCTTAGCAGCACAGCACAAAATGAAATGATCAATTTATTTTTGCTAGATATAAAATAAGCATGCAGGTAGGCACCAAACTCTAAAAATAAGGAATTAATAACTGGAGTGGAACATTATTAGCTGGCAAACCACAGTCTATGCAGTTTCACAAAGGAAATGACAAAAAGACAGATGTATTAAAGAAGACAGTAGTTAAAACTTGACTAGGATAGAGATGTCAGTTAAAAGATTTAGACAGCGGCAGTGTTTAGGCAAGAGGGCTTCAGTGATGTTGATTTCTCTGTAGGGTAGAAATAACATCAAGCCCAAGATGGCAAGAGCATGCTTTGCAGTAAAAGCCTAAGAGTCTGTTCCATTACATCATGCAGCAAGCCACCGATCCCCAAGTAGATAACACACTGCTTCTGAACACCCTATACACAGAGGTGTTTCTGCCCAGGAGCCTCAACATACACCCATCTATTTACATCTCATTAAAAACAGAAAAGTGGAACAAAAAAAAAAACTTTTTAAAGTACATATGGGATTTTAACAAAATGGAATTTGAAATGAGAAAAATTACTTTGAATTTCACAGAGTGATTTCAACTTCTTCCTTAAAAGAAACGGGGATGGGTGAATTTATACATTGACTCAATAACTCACTAAAAACATAAGATCTCTTGGGGTTTGAAGGGTAAAATTTCACTTGATCATAAATCAATGAGAGGGTGGGATCTCATTGCAAGTGAATTTCCAAGGCAACTTTCTTATCCCAGGGGGATAATTTTAAACATTTTAAAAAATCTTTATGTGAGGGGGAAAGGGGCCATTCCTGAGAACAGAAGCTGTGTTAATTTCATAGCAATCAACCAAGAAGAGGGAAAAAACCACGGAGAGAAAGAGCAGTATATACCTGGCAGAACTGTCAACCATGCAGAGTGAAAGGATATCCCAATAGAATTACCCGCCAAGCACGTATATTCCCCAGCATCCTCAAAAGTTACATTCCGAATATAGAGAACCTCAATTTCTTTGTCCGTGGTATTAACACCGGCGGCCTAGAAAACAAGGAAAGCAAGAGAAAAGGCTAGACGACACAGGGATGATTGTGGAGGGGGCCATGGAACCACGGGGCGTTGCACCGGGACCTCCAGCGGGTACTGGCCACCGGAAGATTCCAATCGCAGCCCGTCCACAAAGCCCACACCCAAGAGACACTGAGCAACACGGAGCAGCTCACCTCCACAGGCCCGTCACCACACCGCTTCACCACCTAGACATACATGCATGCGATCAAAGGCATGGAAAAATCAACCCACAGAGAGCCATTCTCTGGGTCTTTGCTTGCTTGCTTTGGATGGAGGAGTGATTTTCCAAAAGTAGGGCACCCAGAAGTCCAAGCTGGGTTCTGGTCCTGTTGGCTGCAGACTCCCACCTTGTAAAAAGGATGGCTCTGTCTAAATTGTTATATCGCAAGACAGCACACTGCAGGTAAGTCCAAGTGGATACTTGGCATATCTTTCCAGGCCTGTGAGAGCCACCAGGGTGGGCTTCTGTGCTGGTTACCAGGCTCTGGTTACTTTTATTCCTATACAACCATCTTGACATACATTGCATTAAAAGAAAATGGAAGAAAGCATGATATTGATAGCAAAGAAACTGGGCTTTTTTTTTTTTTTTTGCAACAAAAACATTTGCCTGTGAATCATGACAAATTGGTGGCTCAGACAGTAAAGAATCTGCCTGCAATGTAAGAGACCCGGGTTCGACCCCTGGGTTAGGAAGATCCCCTGGAGAAGAGAATGGCTACCCACTCCAGGTATTCTTGTCTGGAGAATTCCACAGAGGAGCCTGGTGGACCGTAGTCCATGGTGTCGCAAAGAGTCAGACACGACTGCCTCATGTCACTTTCATATGAAAAACCAAGAAAGGCAACCTGCTGTCTTCAATAACCAGTCAGCAGTACATTTAGTCACTGAAATGGAATATCCTTGAACTTGGGATAACAAGGTCAAGGACAGTATTCTATAAGTATCAATTAGGTAACAGAAAACGGTGCTCTGCTGAACCAATGATATTGTGCCAATATTTCTCTAAAAATCTGGGGCTGAGGAGCTATCAAATTCTGCTGTTATGCAAATGCCACAAATGCAACAGGAACACCTGTGTGTGTCTGCAACAGTGCTGATGTGCAATAATGATGGGAGATGTGCAGCCTGAACAAGATAAACCAGAAGGAACAACTTCAAAACTGGGTGGGGGGGGGGGCGAAGGGCAATCTTCAAAAGAAATTCGAGCAAGCGCTTTGAACATGTGTGGGTATTTTTCCATGGCGGCTGGCATCCTACCAGCTGCATCACGGAAGAAAGATTATGATGAATATACCAAGACCACAGAATCACCCTATAAGCTGCTTGCAATCTCCCAAAGCACCAGGTCTTTTCAGCTTCTATATCCAGCCTTCTTTAAAAAAAAAAAAAACCAAACAGAAACGTTGTTACCTTGCTGTTTTGGCAGGACAGTGAGCCAGGCAGACTGGTTGGCCTGCCCTATATAATTGGAGACCTTACAAATATACTCCCCAGCATCCGCCTCAGTCACATTGAACAGAGCCAGCACTTCTGCATTGGAACTATTTATCCCCGAGTGCTGGAACAGACACAGGAGAACAATATAACGGCCAACCCGGAAGGACTTCACAAGGTCCCACCACCAACACACCACCAAAAAACCACCTCCATCTCATCTAAACAGCAGCATCAAAGGGCTGTGGGTTTAGAAGGAAGAAAAATAAGTCAGCTGGTGGACAGTGGGAGTGACCCAGTGGAGAGGGGAGGGAGGGTGTGATCAATTCCTTGAAGAAAGGGCCCGCAGTTCCCCAAACTGATCATCTCTTTCCAGCTTTTTGGATCCTGGGTGTTTGCAGCTGCAGAGCACACTTGAGCTAAAGGTTTACTGTTCTGAGCTGAGCTACCCATGGTTCTACTGGAAGACTGTTCTTCTTAAGGACATTCTCTATGAGCAATTCAATGTGGGAGATGTGGCAGGCAGTGTGCTCAGAAGTATTTGTGCAGACTTGGCTGCCAATTGCTATCCTCATCTTGAAGAGCAAGACAGATCTAAAAAATAGAGAGGCTGGTGCTATTAAAACTGGGTCTTGCAAGGAACCAAAGAAGAACTACACGGGGAAAGAAGGTTTCCTTGTTCTACATTTCACGTGTGCAGAAATACCTTCTCAAGTTTATCATCTAAACCACATATGAAAGAATTTCAAAGGTTAAGAGATTTCTTTTAAAAGGAAAATCTAAATTGTTTCTAAAAGGTGGCTACTAAAATCTGATCCTAACATCACATTAAGAGAAAACAACATCAGTGGAACAATAAACGTTGCTACAACACCTAGAGTTTATAACGCTCTTTCCAGCTACTCCAATCCATTGATCTGCACAGCGCCCTGTAGGGGAGACATCATCACGATCCTCACTTTTATAGATGTGCAGCTAAGCCTAAACATCTCATCTAAGATCTCTGGGCTGATAAACAGCTCAACTATTCTGACTCCAACTTTAGTACTCTCCCCACTGCCTCATGGCTCCCTTCTGAGATTTTATTAGCAAGCCTAATGATCTGCTAATTCTCAAACACACTCTGTACTGAACACACACGAGAGTCATCTCTCAAATTCAAAAGGAAATCAATAAGCCTGCGGCCAAACTCATCAGGGGAAGCCCAGTCGTGGGTATCTTTGGATTCAGAACTTGCTCACCTTCAGAACCTTGAGATAGGGCAGCCCATCAGGCCCGTATTTACTGCCATTCTTTTCCACATGTTTGATCCACTGGATATGGGGCTGGGCATCGCTGTACACTTTGCAGACAAACTCCACATCGCCTCCAACCACAGTGGAGGCATTTGCTGGCAACCCGGCTTGGAGGATGGGCCGGTGTGGTGATCGCTCTGGTGGAGACACAGAAGGAAGGGGGAGCGGGACGGGACACGGAGAGATGAACAAATAAGTCGTGTTGTCCAGGAGGCTGCTAGTGAACTCAAGCCAAAAAGGCCTCGAGTCTGCTGGCTGACTCTTTTGAAATAACACCACGGCCTGATGCATAACAAAAAACGACTTCAAAGGAGACGGCTGGAGCACGACCCTTGTAAAAAGAGTACTTATTTAGAGAGCTGAGAAAAGAACTTAGTACATTCTCGAGTCATTGTTGTCCACGGCTGCCTAATGAACAGGAATAAGATTTTATTTTGAGGATCTAAAAGACAAATGGTGAGGGAGAGAGTGTCTCTTCTCTTATTCCATTTGGGACCATTTCAGAAACTCACCTTGATCATCAGCTTAACATCTCAGGGACTAACTTTGAGGGCACCCTGAATTTCAAAATGGCACCAATAGGCAGTGTCTCCCCGCACCTTTCTAAGATACTCTGGGGAAGATTTACAGTCCTTGTTTTGAAAAGAAAATAAACTAATCTAAAGTCCAAAGTAACGAACAACTGGTTTCATCCCTTTGCTGTGGAATTCACTCCATTTGGTCATTCTTTGTCCCACGCCCCGTTCACCGCCATGTGTGTCCCATGCTAGACGCCCAGGCAGAAGCTCCTCGGCTTATTCAGATGTGGCACCAAAAGAAATACAAAGCAACACTGGTTCACAAATCCTGGCACCGTCTCAGACCGTCTTAAAGGAGGCCCCACAGTGGGTAAGCCAGCAATTACTTTCCACCCTCGCTTGTCTGCATCTCTCTAGGGAAACTTTCCAGTTCAGGGGTGGTCTTTGCAGAAACCCTGCAGAGGCAACCACATCAAGATGCAGAAACAACTACATAAGGTTCCTCAAGTCCCTCAAGTAATCGAGTAACAGACCAGCCTGCTGCACGATCTTGTCCACAAAGATAGTCCACATAATCACAAACGGACCAGAGCCTCCCGACACAGCAGCTCAGTCAAGAGTCACAAACAAAATGAGAGTCCATGCACAAATATCACCCCATGCCCACCTACCTGCACACACCTACTCCCTGTCTCCCTCCCCACACTGTGGGTACCGTTGCCTTTAACCTCCAGCCTAAAACATCACCAAGGGAAATGAGGACATCCCAACCAGCCCAATAAATCAAAGATGTCTCCACACCACACCTGAGCATCCCCAAGCATTGCACTGGAAACAGCAAATTAGAATGACAGCTATCTAAGCCTTTCTATACTGGGACCTTCAGATTAAAATGTCATTTAGTGGAGTTTGTTGGACAGGAGCCAGACCATGTGCAAATTGATTTTACTGCATAAGCCTGTGGCTGGCCTTTAAAAACTTAAAAAAAAAAAAAAAAAAAGAAAAGAAAAAGTGCTAGCAGTTACTCTTTAGCACATTTCATTCTAGAATCTTCCAACACTTCACAAACACCTTTATTTTTACATTAAAAAGATAGGATTGCAGAGCCCAAAGAAGGCATTCATTTGCCATGGTATCACCCACATGGGCTAAGCAAAGAGCCCACAAGTCGAGGCTCCTAGTCCTGGGGGCAGAAAATCTCAAAGCTGGAATCCTTGCAAGCATCGCTAGAAACACTCACTGCTTGGCTAAGACACCATCCCAGTGGGGCCACTGTGAGCCTCCTGGATGCAGCAGAGACCTGCCAGAGGCCAGCAGGGACAGAGCTCCGATTCAACCCCAGCTTACCCCATGCACATGAAATGAACAGAGTTAAGTCCGCACACATTCTCCCCACCAGGCCTCCTCCTAAGCGACTTACCAGCCCAAGGGGTGCTGGTCCCACGGGCTGGATGCTGCCAGCCAAGCTTTCAAAACAGGCTCCTCTGCACCTATCAAACACTGAGGCACTTTACTCCTTCCCACAGAGAATTGAATGTTAGGTATCAGTTCCTTCTCTGGCTCAGTTTTCCAGTTTTGCATGCATGTGTTTGCGTGTTAAAAGATAAATATTTACAGTGGACCTAAATATTTATTCTTAGAAACAAAGGTACTATAAAATCTTAAATGTCATAAGCCAGATCAACTGAATTTCAAACCAAGTCCCCTTTCTTCAACATGCTTGTTTCTCATAAATCGTTTCACAAGCAAACATTGTGCATGTAATACCAAATAATGATGCCGTGAACAATGAGGGCTTTCATAAGGCACCGCAGCCCTGATCTGCGCCAGCCTTCAGCAGAGAACTTCGTCACTGGGGCAACACTGGCAGAGCCCACGATGGAGCTGCAGTCTTGTTTTACTTGTGGTCAGTGTGCTGCTGTGCTCCAGTTATTAGGTTATTCCATTGCTATCTGGACTATGCTCACCCCAAAAAAGAAAAAAAAAAAAAGCACCATCTTCACAATGGTTTCATGTTATTGCATTTGCAAATTACAGCATACCAACTGTTACCGCTTACAGGGGTGAATTCATCCTTTCAAATTTTCTCACCTTATACAAAATAACCTCTGAGCCACCCCCTCTCCCCCTCGGCCCTTTCTCACTTTGGGTACAAAAACTGCAAGCTGGATCGCTCTGTAATCGAAACCTTACACCGCCTTCCAAAACTTATTACAGCTGCCTTCAGTATAAAATGAAACCTTAGAGAATGTTATTTAAAATGTTTTTAAAAAGTCAGTAGGCCTCATGTTTCGTTTCTCCACATCAGGCTTTGATTTCCTTTGCAACCTTATTCTCTGCCCTTAAACAAGTCGGAGAACGAGGCCTGAAGCATCTTGGAAGAGATCCCAGGATGCCAGGCTCTGCCAAGAACGGCGTTCCCCTTTCTCAGATCCTTCAGCAACCACTCTTCCCTTGTGTCCATCAGACCCCCAAGAGTGGGCTCACTAGTGAGAGGATGACAGCGCCTGGACTCCTGTTCTAACTTCTGAAAAACTGGGGGAACGCAGGGTGCAGATGGCAGGTAGGAGAGCAGGCTGGGGGCAGCCCTCAGGAAGCAGGCAGTCCCTCCGAGGCCCAGGCCAGCAGGCATTGGGAAAGAGGGACAGGGCCAGGGCCAGGATGGTGGGCACGAAGCCCCTCCAAGATGAACGTGCTCTCCTCAGCCCTGGGGGTACACCAACGCCCTCGGGTCTGCAACTTTTGGGGGCCAGCAAGCTGATATAAAAAGAATTTGTTGCTGTTCAGTTGCTAAATCGTGTCCAACTCTTTGCGACCCCATGGACTGTACGGTCCGCCAGGCTCCTCTGTCCATGGGATTTCCCAGGCAAGAATAGTGGAGTGGGTTGCCATTTCCTCCTCCAGGGGATCTTCCTGGACCAGGGATCGAACCCACGTCTCCTGCATTGGCAGACGGAATTCTTTACCACTGAGGCACCAGGGAAGCCCATAAAAAGAATCAGTCGATGAATTATCTCTGGATGAGAGAATAAAACCCAGAGCTGGCCCATCTTCTGTTATCACAGCAGTCATATCTCCTCTACCACGAAGGATTTCCTTTGAGGCAAGGGGTCCCTCACAGCATATTTAACTCTCAGATATTCTAGAAACCAGATTTTGCTCTTTATAAGGGGAGCAATGTACATGGACAGAAAAGCCAACACACATCTCAGCTCTGTGTTTTTACCGAAATGTTTAAAAAGACATATTCTGAGTTCAGCAGGTTGCCGATGTACAGTGTGTGGTCCGGAAAGAAGATGAGCATCCTTACAGTAGAGATTCTGAGGTCCCTGCGTAAGCTCCAAATTTAGATGGGACGGAAGGCAGTCCAAAGGGTGTGGCTGTGGCCAATGGGACAGTTGGCTGCCTTGCTGGAATGAGGTTCCACCGAATAAACGTGTAGTAAGCACAGCCTGGAGTGCTTTAAAAAACACATTCTCTCCCCCGCATTCTCCCTCTCACTCCCTTTGTCAAGTACTCCAAATGAGTCGACTTTACCAAAGCAGAAGGCCTAGCTGCTAAGAGTCTAAATATCGAGACAGGCTCTCTCAAATCCTACTCTGGAGCTGGGACCACGGCTGCAGGAAGAAAACAGCCTGTTTCATTCCAACGGGTAATTATTGAGAAGGAGAGAGAGAAAATACCTGAGTGACAAAGAATAAATCTTTGTTAATTGACCATTTGAAACTTTATAACATGCCCGTCCCTCCTCTGGACATAATAATATGTTTGCTCGTAAGAGATCTACAACTTTTGCTCTAACGTAGCAAAGGCCGTAAAAAACGTCCACTGGGCAGAGAGGCCTCCTGTCCATGGGCTCCGTACACACACATCCCCGGGATCAGGAGGAGAACCAGCTTCTTAAATTACACCTATAAATTAATCAAGCCCAGAGTCACCGGTTTCCCAGCACACACTGGTTTTCTAAGTATTTCTCCGCAAAGTTCAGTTGTGCTTGCCACAAAGAACCATTTCAAAGCCACACTCTCTGGCAGCAAAACACAGAGAGACTCCAATCACAGTGCATGCCCAGGACCGATTTGGAAAGAGCGAGCCTCCTCCTTCTCGGGCACCCATTCATTTCAGGAACATGAAGAACCCTGCCTGCCCTGTCTTTAAATTAAAATCAAAATTGAATTACCCCTCCTCTGAAATGGCAGTTTCTTAGCAACTCCAAGGGGCTGAATAGGGAAAGAACATTTTGCGATTTGGAGGACACGTGAAAACAACTGAGAATTCTTGTTCCTAAAGCCCAGTCTCGCTTTTTTTCTCAAGAGTAGGCGGTGGTGGCTTTTGTTGCATAAAAAACAAAACAAAACAAAAAAAACGCACTAAACCAGTTAGCATGAAGCCTGGTTATTAGGAGAGCCGATCAAAAGCCTCCGATGTTTGAGGAGCCCAAGAACCTGCTAAAGACCTCACGCTAATTACAATTAGTAGAATGAGTTCATTGCCTTGTCAAGACTCTGCCGAATGCCCTCAAACCAGCCAGGCTACATCTAACTGGGTTCTGAGTTTTCTTTTCCTTAAGCTTCCTCCCGCGTCTAGAGACTGGCACGAAAGGAGGTCAGAACCAAAAAGTAATCCAGAGGAAGAGGGACAGTTAGGACACTGGCTGAGAAGGTGTGCTGCTCTCTCAGAAACAGTCAACACATCCGTAGCCAGGGCTTTGCTTGTCATCTTCCACAAAGGACTGGGGGATGCTGGGTACCAGAAATTACTTTAAAAAAAAAAAAAAAAGGAAAAATGCACTTTGGTAGAAGGTGACTAGTTTGCTACTCTCTTTCCATTCTACATGTAGCCTCATTTTTCTCCTGCTTGGATATCTGATTCTGGGGGGTCTAGAGGAAGTGGCCTGGGGAGCCAACTTCCTCCAAAACATACATATGTCTCTGCAGAGAGAGCAAAGTCTGGGGAGCAAGCTGGTTTGGGAAAAGACAAAATGTTCTCCCCAGCACTGAGGCTCCTCAGTGACTTAGGGAGGCTGTGCTATGTGAAATGCTAGAAGCAAAACACCACTAATTCCTTTGTGCTTGCTCGATGAGGTGGAGACGCAGGGTGAAGCGCTGGCTGAGGCTGGATGCACTGCGAAGCCCAAAGCAAGTGGAGGCATGGTGCCTTCCCTAATTAATGTCATATACGGTATTATTTGGCTGAGAGTTGAGTGGCTTCTACCAGCTGGGTGTCAATTTAGGTCTTCTTGGGCAAATTACAGGAGCGGGGCCATGTGCTATTTACACCTCAAATGTTTACGATACCCTGATCCCTGTGTCTTCAAAAAGTTAAACTGGACATGAAAACGCTTTGGCAGCCACAAAGGTATGCCGACTTTAGGTTCAAATGTGTCCTTTCTTTTGTGTAAAGGCTTTGGGAGGATGAAAAAGTTCTGATATGAAGAGTGGTACGGTAACAACTGTATTTAATGCCATTGTACTGTATCCTCAGAAATGGCTGAAATGGTACACTTTATGTTATGTAGTAATGTAATTTTTTTTTTTTAAAGAAACATGGCAAAGGTGGCACTCTTAGGGTGAGATCTAGTCCCAGGGATCCTGGAAAAGCCGCCTTCTCAATTAGTTAAGCATGTTTATCTTGTCCGGTTGACTAAATGAAGGCTTTCCTCTCTCCGGGCACAAGGTCCCTTGCTGTATTGTGCTTGGTTTTCATGCTGATGCAAAACTCAGACGTCAGTCTCCCTCCTGAGGAGCTGGGGTAAACACAGCTGAGCACAGTCATGCTGGGGAGCTCCATCACCAAGTCTCAGCACCCTGCCACTTGCTAGAGCCCATGCAACATCTTTCAGGAATGCAGGGTTATCAGCCGGTGGCTGTAGAGCTGGATTCCCTTCATGGGAAGAGGATGTTGGAAATGTTAAAAAGAAAAATAAGTCCAGGACTGTATATACCCTCTTGTTACACAGGTGGAACTCTGATTTAATTTTTTTCCCCAAATGATTTGCAAAAAAGCTAAAAAAAAAAAAAAGAAAAAAACCTAAACCATGGGAGAGTCCTGGGTTCTGGGTTCTGAGTTTTCTTTTCCTTAAGCTTCCTCCCACGTGTGAACCTCCCAGGGATGGTTCACACTCAAGACAGCAGTGCTTAGAATGAAGCTGTTTAGGATGAAGATGTTGATATCCAAAAAGATCCAGTGAATCTACTTCTAGAAATAGGTCCTAGAAAAATATTAACCCATGTAGCCAACAAACAGGCGTGGGCAAAGTTTGTCAATGGAGCCTCTCTTGTAACTGGAAAGCAAAAGATGAACATAAGCTAAATACTCAGCAAAAGGGGACATTTAGATAAATTATGTCCACAACAGACAATATACAGACCACTAGGAAGACTAAAGCAAAAAGCTATGCCCAGACATGGAAAGAGGTCCACAGTTATAATGTTGATGGTTTTATCACCTTTCACTGTTAAAAAACCTGACTTCAGGAGGAAGTCCAGAAAAACCTATTATGCTCATCTCTCAGATGCCTGACTCCTGGGGCTGTTCAAGCAGAAGCAAAAGCTTTCAGCCCATCTGAGCAAACAAGAAATGCCTCCCTTTGGTAACAAACCACAGGAGAAGTTGGACATTGAAACTCCACTTGTTTTCTTAGAGGCAAACTCAGGCCCTGAAAATAAAAGTGATTCTAGAGAACAGTTTCTTACTATAAGCAGCAGCATCTAAAGAGAAGCTTCAAAATAGTCACCCAGATCACAAAAGGCTCCAATCTGAATCCTTCTCTTTTCACCATCCAAGCCAGATGAGAGACCTTGGGTCAGCCCTGCCCACTGATCACTCAGGGATGGTTCACACTCAAGGTGGTTTTGTATGGCCAAAATGTAAAAATTTAAAGGACTAAATCCTTCATCTTTACATTTTAGTCCAGAATGTATAGTGAACCAAACAAAATGAGGAATTTCTTTTCTAAGTAAAGCTGCTGCTCCTGCTGCTAAGTCGCTTCAGTCGTGTCCGACTCTGTGCGACCCCATAGACGAAAGCCCACCAGGCTCTTCCGTCCCTGGGATTCTCCAGGCAAGAACACTGGAGTGGGTTGCTATTTCCTTCTTCAAAGCATGAAAGTGAAAAGTGAAAGTGAAGTCGCTCAGTCATGTCTGACTCTTTGCGACTCTTTGACTCTTTGGACTACAGCCCACCAGGCTCCTCGGTCCATGGGAATTTCCAGGCAAGAGTACTGGAGTGGGGTACCATTGCCTTCTCCGTCTAAGTAAAGCACAACTTCCAAAATGATTTCTCCAAAACAATATCCAATGCTTATCTTTAAAAAGAGCATTTTCATGCTGAGACAATAGAGAATATGTTGGAGCATCTTCTGACTGTGATTTGGACACTGATTTGGGATGGACAGAATTCCTGTAGGCTTTGTTTGAGAGAAGTCTCTAAGGGGGAGGCTCTGGGAGAAGGAAAGAAAAAGGAGTTCTATCAAGATCCAGGAATCTCCATTCTACTTATTATCACTTCACTTCGGCAGTTTGGGGGGTTTTGCACTGTGGCCCGACAACGCCAAGAGGCCAAAGCACGTGTTCCATTCAATCGATTGTCCCAAACACCCTGCAGGCCAAGCACCGGATGCCCCACAAACAGAGGATTAATCATTACAATACAGTCAATAGACACGACCCCTGTGGGATGATCTTTCCCTCCAAACCATGGCAATGATGTTCTTACCTCCACATCTCTCTCTTCTCAGAAGGAGGAACAGAAAAACTTCCCCACAGAAACACCAACACCCTCCCTTCAGCCTTTTCTTCTCCACTTCCCACCTGCATCTGATCTCATGGTGAAAGACTGTGTTGGTAACTCAAGATGCCGCCTTTCCAATTCAAACCTGCTCTTGAAGTTGGGAGCGCATCCTTATTACGATAGGTCATTTCTGCCCTAGCTTCTTCTGATGACGAAAAGACACCAAACACGAGACCCAAATGCAACAGCGGGGTGTTCTAAGGGTGGGGGAATTCATAAATGCATTCTGGTGGAACTACTGTTTCACAGGGGAAGGATTTGTTGGTGTTTCTACATTCATCTTAATGAGAATAGCATCACACAACCCAACAGAGGTCTTTTGTTTAAAAAGGTGACCAGTAATTGAAGCTGTGTGAGCTTAGAGAGAAACTAGGAAGATTCCTTACATTAGAATTTGCAGTCCACTATTCTTGCCGGGACAATTCCATGGGCACAGGAGCCTGGTGGGCTGCAGTCCACAGGGTTGCAAAGAACTGGACACACCTGAGCATGCATGCAATGTTAAGGACCACAAACCCCCCAAAATAAGTAACTCCAACTGTTTCTTATTATTTCAATTCAGCACATACTGATCAGAATCTGGCTAAGTTCTAGTTCAATTACTAGGCACCCCGACCACCACTGATGAATTCACATCTTCATGCCATGCTTACTTGCCTACACTCTGATAGCAGCGAGCTTTCTCTCTGCCCTCTGCCCTCACCTGAATCATTTCCAGCTATGGTGAAGCGACCCTCTTACAAAATGCGGTAAGTCACACACTTATCTATAACACGTCTATATCCTCTTTGCCCAAATCACAGACTCAACGCCAAAGACTAGATAGGAGATCAAATATTAGCCCTCTCCCTAGCCACCTCTCGGCCAGGCTCCCTGCCAGAATGAAAAACAATCAATAAAGCTTCCTCCTTCAACTCTGGGGCAGAGGGCAACTGATGGGTTGCAGAGAACATGGCAAATATGCTGATGTGGCAAAGTTCTAACACGTCCCATCCAGGCCAGCATGTGCCTGCTCCATGAGCTGGCACCCATGCCACCACCTGCTCTCAGTGCCTGGAAGGAGTCACCTCAAGTTGCTGTTAGTCCTGCAGGAAGCACTTTCTGCTGGCCAGTATATCCAGGGCTAATGTAGCCACCCACTGACCAGTTTTTGCCCCTGGAATACCTGTTATGAAACAGGTATGAAAACCCGCTCGGTAGCAACCAGAAAGCTCGTTAAACAGTGGCTACTGAAGGAAGTTTTGAAATCTCTGTCCTGAAGGAAAGGAGAGGACCAACCACTCCTTTAGCCAGGACTGGGCTGAGTGTGCATGTCTCAGCTTAGAGCTGTGAGAGAAGGCGTGGGACCCCCTAATGACAGGACTAGCAATCACATGGGTCCCATCATTTAAAAGCATCACCCATCTACTGCACCTTCCTAATGGTGCTATGTCATCGTCCCCATTTTACAGATGAGAAAACTGAGGCTCAGAAGTTCCACAACTTTCAAGGCCACAGAGCTAGCAGAGGAGGCAAAAAGAATTTGAACCACTCACTCATGTAATTCCCACAAGAACCTTCAGAAGTGCTACCCGGCAAGGAGTGGAGACCCCTGAGGGTTGATGTGACAGCAAGGTTAGGAAGAGGAGGAGGAATTGGCTGCTGAAGCCACAAAAGCAGTGAGACTTTGCTTCCTACTCAATCCCCACTGGAGCTCCAAGATTCCATGTCAGTGTTAACAGCCCCACTTAGCAATGCACCACTGTGACCTATTCCCTGGCATGGCACCTTCAACCACCATCAATAAAGGGGCCTCCTACCCCCCCCCCCCCCCGCTAGATTTCACAACGTTGAGCTGGCACGCAAAATCAGTATCAGGAGAAACACCAACTCTTAAACTTAGGACAAGAAATGGAAAAGAATTCATTGGCAGCAAAATCATGAATATAGAAAATCAAATGAAGTCTGGCCAGGAAGCCTCTAGGTCAAGATGCTTCAAGTTAAGAACCCCAAGGGGCTCTGTGGAGCCGAGGGCTGGCGAGTGCCAGGGAAATGCACAAGAGCTATAAGTTGGAAGGCGAGAGTCGGGTGTCTGATGCATTTAAATCTCCAGATACACAGTGCTGCGTTGCTTCATGCTACCTGCACTGTGGCTGCCCTCATCACACAGAAAAACAAAAGCAGCATCCAGGAGCCACCACGTGATGGAAGCCAGGACAGGGAAGGGTCTTCCACAAGGAGCAAGTGGCTGCGGATGATCCTAATTTTGAGAGCCTCAGTAATAAGCCAAAAAGTGAAAGTCGCTCAGTTCGTGTCCTACTCTTTGCGACCCCATGGACTGTATAAACCATGGAATTCTCCAGGCCAGAACACTGGAGTGGGTAGCCTATCCCTTCTCCAGCCGATCATCCCAACTCAGGAATCGAACTGGGGTCTCCTGCATTGCAGGCAGATTCTTTACCAACTGAACTATCGGGGAAGCCTGATCCAGCCAGTTAATTAACAAACTACAACATCATTTCTTCTTTTCCTTAAAGCCTACTTTGTTCCAACAGCCCTCTCCCTGCCAAAAGAAAGGTCCACTGCCCTGCAGAAGTGTGGTTTCAGGGGCTCTGACTTGTCCCAGTCTCCTTCCTATGGCCCACAGATCACACAGGGTCCTCTGTCTTCCTAGGATGGGGCTGCCCCAAGCAATAAACAACTGACACGACGTCTCCCAGGAGGACAGGCTGCCAAGCGCTCCCCGCCAGGCGTCAGCCCCTTAGTCAGGCCTATCAGTCAGCGTGCGCAGTAACAGACTTCATTCCTTCCCAACACACGCCTGAGGGACAGGCAGCACTGGGGTGGATTCCTTCCTGCTTTCAGGCTGAGTCCCATTCTGTCTGGAGCCAAGTTATAGCGGATCGATGTCAAGGGCCAGTGGACAGCGCCATCGTGGTCCGCCGCTGAGCACAACGGGACTGGTGAAGGGGACTGAGTGATTCCCTCACAGCCAGAGGGGACACCTGGCCCCTGAATGGCTCCCAACCGTCCACCGAGACACTGTCTGCTGCTTATGGCTCTTGCCCCGGGAAGACGAATCTCTAAAAAGCCGATTCACAGGAGGCACGGTTGACCTCCACAAACCCAGAGGACTTGTTGCCGCCTCAGCCGTCTGCGGGCTTCCCTGGTGGCTCAGACAGCAAAGGATCTGCCTGTGATGCAGGACACCCAGGTCCGATCCCTGGGTCAGGAAGATCTCCTGGAGAGGGGAAGGGCAACCCACTCCAGTACTCTTGCCCAGAAATGCCATGGACAGAGGAGCCTGCGGGACTACAGTCCACGGGTTGCAAAGAGTCCAACATGACTGAGGGACTAACACAGCTACACATTACCAACCCCCCGCCAGATACCCACGGCAAGGTGCAACGCTCACAAGTTACCCGCTGGTCTCTGGGAACACAAAACTGGACAGCGAAAAGACACAAAGCTCCTAAATCAAAGCCAAAGAAAGGATCTTCATGAGTAAGAAGGAGCAACAGGTCTTCTGAATACTCCCCTTGCTCCCTCTCTCTCTCACTTTTTGGGGGTTTTGGCAGCAAAGAGCTGAACACGGGGTTCACCTTTCTCAAGTCTGGCTGCAGCAGCTGCTGGTCTACACCACAGTAACCCTGAAAGAGACATCAGTGAGGGTGCAGGCAGCATTAGTCTAGGATTTGAGAAGGCCCAGCTCTGGAGGTCCTTTGAGACCTTGACAAAATGTACCCACTTGGAACTGGGATTTCCCCGACTGTAAAATGGGGTGAGAGGTGGAAGTGGAAGTAATGAGACCAATTCAATGAACTCAAGCAATGAGACCAATTCGATGAACTCAAAGCTCTCAAAACTCTACAACCTTCGTCTGCAAGTTCAAGCAACTATCTCATTCCTGGGGCAGCCTCAACAACACCTTTAATCCAAGGTGGGCACCTCGGCAGGATAAGTGACCACCAGCCATTGGCTAGTTCCATCAGTCCCAACATGCCATCCAGTTTGTTCAATAAGACTTCCAACTGAGTCAATAAAAGCCATTTAGGATGTCTTCTGATTCTCAAAGGAGTTTCTAGCGTGGCAAAAAAGAAAGCAGCATTTGTTGCTAGCCACCTAGGTACCCACTGGGTGTTTTCATCTGTTAGCCCAATGAATTTCTCAAACCACAAAACTGGGTTGAACTGTGGCCTCAGAAAAGATAAGCCCACATCTTCACCCCAGGATCCTGTGACTGTGACTTTATTTGGCAATAAGGTCTTTGTGATTAAGTTAAGGATCTCCAGAGGAGATCACCATGGATTGAAGATGAGCCCTAAATGCAATGACTGGCATCCTTAAGAGAGAAAAGGCAGAAGGAGATTTGAGAAAACACAGAGAGGAAGGCCAAGGGAAGACAGAGCCGGAAATGGAGTGATACGTCCACAAGCCAAGGACTCCCACAGCCACCAGAAGCTGGGACAGAGACATGAGTGAACTCACTCACAGAGTCTCCAGAAGGAACCAACCCTGTAGACACCCTGACTTCAGAATCGACAAGGGAATAAATTCCTATTGTTTTAAGCCATCTGGGGGCTTCCCAGGTAGCTCAGTAGTAGAGAATCCACCTGCCAATGCAGGAGACACAGGTTCAATCCCTGGGTCAGGAAGATCCCCTGGAGGAAGGCATGGTGACCCACTCCAGCGTTCTTGCCTGGAGAATCCCATGGACAGAGGAGTCTGGCAGGCTATAGTCGATGGGGTCACAAAAAGCCAGACACGACTGAGTGACTGACCACGCACACAGGCTTGTTCTAACCACCAAACATTCTCTGCAAATATAATGGATACAGTTCCAATTACTTATTAAGCTTTTTTTTAAAATTCTTTCCAAGTATTCACTGAATTTGTTACAACATCGCTTCTGTTGTTTTATGTTTTGGTTTTTTGGCTGCCAGGCATGTGGGATCTTAGTTCCCCAACCAGAGACCACATGTTCATGCCCTGCATTGGAAGATGAAGTCTTAACCACTGGACCGCCAGGGAAGTTCCTCAATGATTTATTTAAATACAACTTAAGTATGAGAGCTTGATCTCTGGGTCAGGAAGATCCCCTGGAGGAGGAAATGGCAACTGACTCCAGTATTCTTGCCTGGAAAATCCCACAAACAGAGGAGCCTGGCGGGCTACAGTCCATGGGGTCACAAAGAGTGACTAGACAGGACAGAGCACGCACACATGTACCTTAGGTACGGAAGCCATCCAGGCTATGATGTGTTAGAGCCGCCCCAGGAAACTGATAACCCAACACAGGGATGAGGCAGGCATCATCTCTGAGAGGCTCAGAGCAGCTAAGTCACTTGTCCCAGGTCTCTCGGTCCCCAGTGTGCGGGCGGGCAGACCTGCTACGTTCACAACACCAGGCTGCGTTTATCTAACATCAGTGGGTCTCAGTACCTCCATTCTCAGACACGAGAAGGATGAGACCAAAAGTTAAATGCCTTCTCCCAGGCTGCAGCTTCTTTCTTGGGGGCAGGGCCCTGGGCAGGACCCAGCACTTCAGCCTCATTCACATGTGAACGGTGGCAAATACTTGGCACCTCCCGGAGCCAGGTCTTTTCAAGAGAGCCAGTTTTATTATCAGCACAATTACGGAGATGTGGAGCTTCACACTAATTTTCCCGTGCAAGTAAATGGCTGAAAAGTAATGGTGTCAATTTTAATGAGGATCAAGCAAGGTTCTTAAAAGGGCTCCCATAAACCAAAGCATCTCCCTCACACACAACAATGGCTTGCTGTATAATTCCAGAACACAAGAATGTCACTTAAATTACACGGCTTTTACATGAAAGTGCTTATGGGAATGCCTTTCCAAGGAAGAATTTCAATAAAAAGATCTCACTCGGTTTGATGCATCATCATATCTGAACTGCAAGCCTATGTCTCATAGCAACAAAAATAAAACCCCGGAGAATGTGCACTAGGACAGGACTTCACTTTCTCTGGGAAAGAGTCTCTGAACTTCTGTGAAACAGAGATGAAGCTGAGAGGCTGCTATGAAGCGGCAGTATATTAAGCTTGGACCTGCGGGCCACCAGAAACTCAGGGTTTGTACCTGAATCCTTTTTGTTTCCACTTGCCGAGATGTTCAGAACAATCGTCTGCCAGCCCTGTAAGTCTGCCTGAGACCCTTCAGCTGACTCAATTCTTATTTTATTACCACTTCTCAGAGCAATTACTAGGGTTTTTGAGCAAAAATGAGCGTATTTCACACCTCCATCTTTCCTGAAAGTGTCTTAGACTCCACTGACTTTTGGCTTCTATTTATAAAGAAGGTTCAAGGCTTGGAAAATTATTGGGGTTGAGCTTTCATGGATATTCCCAACTAGCATTGTGTCATTATTGGCCCACGTTTAGCTGGGCGAGCTCCCAAATTTGTGACATAATCAGGCCTTTCTCTGCATTACTCCATACACTCTACGCTCTCTCCACATTACACCACTGAATCATACGCTCTTTTCAACAAGACTGATTGCCAGGGGATTAACATTAGACAGCACAATTCCATTATTCAGCAGCCCAATTCAAATCCAACCCTAAATGCTAAGAGAGATTTCAGGGCTTCACAGAGATGAGCTGCCAGAAAGCTGAAAGGGGAGGTGGGGTGAGGGGGTTTTGAATGTTTTACATAACAACTCAACCTAAAACCTACTATATAAGCAAGAGCCCCGTGGCTGAAGTGGCCAAGATATGACTCCTAATTCCTGGAATGGCCCCAACCAATCTTAATGAACAATTTGTAGACCTCTGCAAAGCCAGGATCCCCAAAGACTGCTATAGCACGATGATTTTATTCCCATAATAAATTACCTATTTTCAAAATTAAGTATTTAGAATTTTTAGCCCCAAACCTTTTTTCCTGAAATAAAAACACTTGCATGTCAAACTCAGGATGCATCAAAGTGAAATACAAGTTGTATGTTCTTTGATCAACAGACTTATGGTACATCAGTGCCAAGATAAATGCTAACTACTTTCTTCTGATATTTGGGTGTTACTTCTCTTTGTGTTTCTTTGGTAAAATATCTGTACACGGGTATTCCCACTAACAAACATTCCACAAATATCTCTGTAAACAAAGAGAGCATAAAACTCAGGCTTTTATGAATATCTATAGAATTCACATTATGCAAAATCCTTTCAAATTTCACATTAAGGATTCTGAATAATAAATGTTACTTTTTTCCACTGAATACTCACAAATGGAAATTTAAAAAAAAACTGTATCATACTTTCTAAAGCAGGGTTTCTTAAGAATTTAATTTAACCTGCTAGAAAATTAAAATGGTTTTCTATTTAACTTTCAATTAATCTCAAACTTCAAGTAACCAAATCTATGTAATTTGGTTAATCAAACTTTTACAAGGTTTCTTAATGGCTCTTTGGGCAATTCAAATAGCTACAAGTGGTGGGAGGGGAAATTTCCCTGGTGGTCCAGTGGTTAAGACTCCACACTGCCAAAGCAGGGGGTGTGTGTTCAATTCCTTAGGAGGGAACTAAGATCCTGTATGCCACACATAAAGCATGGTCAAAATATTAAACTATATATATTTTATATATATGGGGTCTCTCTCCTCAAGGAGTTTATATTTTATTGAAGGAGAAGAAATGCCCACATGTAAAATAAAACTAGGGTCTCGTGCCCAGGAAATGATGGAGGAAGGCCTCTGTTTATGGATACACAGTGGGTGGGCATGAGTTTGTGGAGTTACAAAGGGTCACATCAAGGCAAACTGAACCAAGGTGAGCTTTGAGCTGAGACCTTAGCAGGAGCAACCTGGCGTATGGAGACATGCAAACCAATTAGGTAACCTACAGCAAGGATTCAAGGACAGGTGGCCACTTTGAGAGTCAAGGTAGATGGCAACAAGAAAAGATGGCTTCTACAAAGAAAAGACCTCGACCCACCATCACAAAGCAACAAGACACGTCCTTGGTGTAAGTTTATCAATCCTCTAACAACACAGCAAAACACCCTTTCTTCATTAGTTACAACAAAACTCATCCTAATAAACCAGATTTGAGAAGAAATTTGAGTTTCCAGGACAACAAGCTATGTGGTCTTAAGATATTTCATTAAAATAGCTTATTTCTCTAAGCATTTAAAGTATTCCATCAGCCCATTAAAACAGTTCTCTTTTCACAGAAGAAATGGGTTCTAGGAATGGATGTTGAACTTGTGGTGTCTAAAGACTTTCTCCTGATGGAACCGAATGGCTCCTTGATGTTAACCTTCCTCCAACTGGCTATAAGCTCAGGCATTATAATACCTTTTCCTTCACTCTTCAGCCAGCACTATACAGTTGACCTTCTTTCAAAAACAGTGTTCCCCCGCGGCCTAACTGGACCCATTCCCTACACACGCTAACGTTTTTTTTTCAGAGAAATCTCTGCTTCCAGGACATCGGCACATTTCACATCACATCCACATCACACAAGAGGATGCTTGGGAGCCAAGGGGACCGTGATAAACACATGTAACTCAGCTAATCAGGAAACAGAACACTGTCGAACAACAGAAGCATCCTTTTCAAATGACAGCCTGGATTTAGGAAGAATGAAAATAAACCAACTCTCCTGAAAGTACAGAGAGAAACCAGCTCACTTTCACAGCTTCAAATGAGTCAAGCTGCAGCAGGATGGCACACGACTGGCACTCAGGGAGAGGTAAACTCACCAACAACGTCGAGGTGGTACGTATGGTTGATGGACCCGTAATCATTCTCCACCACACAGGTATAATTTCCTTTGTCAGATGGGACCACGCTTTCCATAATGAGGCTCCAATGCTGGTTTCGTACCTGAAATGCAGAAAGACAGTTACTGGACAAGTTTAGTGCTTTCATGATTTAAAAAAAGTCGAGGGAGACAAGGAAGGTAAAGAAGAATCACCTGAACTCTGAAGCTTCCTCGTAATAAGGACGCAGACTGGTGACAAAGGAAAACCATAGTCATCATCACAGTGAACATCTGGCAAGCCAGCATTGACAGGTTCAGATACAAGAGGGTGTGGAGGAGGTTGGTCATGTCATGGGCCTGAATGTTCCTCCAGAAGCTGCCAAGTGCCAGGGAACGCAACACTAACCCCACCAGCATCATTGTTCCTGGGCAGGTGAGCCTCAGACTGGTCCTCCACTGGGAACCCTTAGACTTCACGGCACCCAGGAAACACACAGCCAATGCCAGGGATGTGAATATGTACTGGATAACCAGGTATTAGGCTGGCCAAAAAGTTCACTCCGAAAGATGTTATGGGAAACTGCGAACGAACTTTATGGCCAACCCAATACTTCCCTGAGCGCTCCTTTCAACCTCAGCAAATTTAACCTGAACTCCTCCAAGGAACCCACGAGGTAGCTGCTGTGACTGTTCCTGGAGCCTTCTGGTTTGAAGGGCTCCCAGCGCTTTCCATGCAGCCCTCAGACGCTACTGGGACATCAAGAAGTTTCAGCTGAAACTTAGGTCTGCGCCTGCCCCATCACTAGGGGCGGCTGAATAAGATGCTACACATCCCTAAGATATATACTCAGAATTCCAAGTATGGGAGCAATGAATCCTTAGGCAACTTAAGGTGTATCCACCTGTTTACAAAATCCTTGAGACTTTTCAAAGATAAGCAGCACGTGAGAAAATAAGTTACTACGATTCTTACCCTAGTTCTGTCGACATGCAAACGGGTTAGATTCTAATGTCCCCACTTTGCTTTTAAAGTGTTTCAAAAGACTCAGGTTTTCAAGCAACTATGATTTTTTTTCCCCATATTAAGAACAAAATGCAGACTACATCGTTCAGGCTCACAGCTTTAATAGTTCTCTCCAAATCCATATCATTCTTTAAAGGCATTTTGGACAAGGCATTCTAGAGAAGTGGAAAGAAAAAATAAAAAGCCAGGGCCTACTCATGTTAACTGTCGTTTCAGGAATTCCAACTGACCTTCTGAATGATTCCCTGAGCGCGGCAAGAGTTTTCGGCTTTAATCACATAAAAACCGATAATACCAGCAGAGCCTCTGCAAGCACATGAGTGATTCAAGGAACTAAATTAGAGAAGAAAATCATCTCGCGAACGCTCCATTATACAAAACAGGAGGGCAGAGCAGCTGTCCACTTCGGAAAGCAGAGCCAACAGAGGTAAGAGATTAGACGAACATGCTGTAGTACAACTCTCTTCATGTCAGCCTTTCAGTTCAGCACAAGCCACAACTGCACAGGGTGGAGACTGATGCTGAGTCCAAAAACAAGATGACTGGTCATCACTAACAGTCTTAGGAAGCTTCACGGCGTGAACGCTGGACTCAACTCTTACCAGACTGCCAGCCTGCATCAAGACTGAGTTCTGAGCAGGCACTTCGTTTCAACTACTGCCTGAAGATGACGCCCCTGTACAACCAGGGAGGTCGTTTCAGAGTCTAAGGTCCTAGAGCTGGTGATGGGGCACTGGTCTCACCGCCACAGGCAAGATGTCTGGCAATATGAACTTGCAGGCATCAGAGCCACAATGGAGACAGTCCATTCTCTATGTTGGAGAAGATGCACTTTCTGCCCTTGGCTGGACCACAGGCTTTCGGGAGACCCAGAAGAGGCTATGTCTCCTCTTAGGAGGGATAAGCATCTTCTCTGAAGCATATCTTTAAGGGATGCTCAGAAAGAGGACAAGATGTGGATGCTAAAATTTCCAGCACGAGGAGAATTCTCTACCGAAATCCTGAGCCTCAGGGACTCCCCTGCGGCTGCAGGCTCCAAGCATGGAAAGTGCTTGATTTAACTTAGCCCAGATGAGCCCACAGTGAGACCCTCCCTCTCCCCCTTCTCTCAGGAATATCAGGAACAGGACTCGCCTGGCCTCTGAGGAACCGGTCACGTGGAGGGTAACTCAGGCTCTGACGTCACCAAGCCACGTAATCCAGCGTTTAGCCCTGCTGTAAATATTCAGTTCTTTGAGCCCCCGCTCAAATGTCATGGGCCTAAGCCCTTAATCATGGCCAGTGCCTGTCTCTGGACCCCATCCAAACTGTCAATGTCTTTCTTGTGCCTGGACCCAGATTTGGCACAGAGCGGATTCCAAATGGAGCTGAACCTGGACTGTGTAGAGAGAGCATGGTCTGCCTCGGCCCAAATGTTAAATCTTGGCATATGCCGCTCGGCATGCCACTGCCTTTTTCTTTTTTTTTTTTTTAACCCCTGGGTCATATGGTCAGCTGCAATCTGGGGCATATGGTCAGGGCTATGGCAGTGCATGTAAGATCCCTCCACAGGGCATGTTCTCCCCTGGATATTCACTTCCTAGAGATGCAGGACAGCAATGTTAATAAGTTAACATTTATGAAATGCTTTCACAATGAGAAACACATTTACCAAACAGGGTGTTTCTGCCCTTCCAGAGACCTTGGTACTCAATCAGTATTACCCCATACAATGCTGCCAATATTTATTTTCTTACACCATGGCTCCAATATTTGATTCCTTGACTTGCCAGCAATCCCAAATTTTATGAGCCGCGGCATTTTCCAAATGGATGTCCTTGGAAACCACCAACAGGGAGACAATGTGACACTTGTGTAGCGGGCATCCTACCATTAACTATTAGTTGCTGAATGACAAGCCGAGAGCCTCTAAACAGTCACTTTACAAAAATAGGGAAGAGGCAGAAAGGTTTCTGTGTTTTTTAAACAATGGCCTCAGTCACTTAGTCATGTCCAACTCTTTGCAACCCCATGGACAGGAACCCACCAAGCTTCTTCTCTGTCCAAGGAGTTTTTCAGGCAAGAACACTGGAGCAGGCTACCATTTCCTCCTCCAGGGGATCTTCTCAACCCAGGGGTCAAACCCGCATCTCTGTGTCTCCTACACTGGCAGGCAGATTCTTTACCACTGATCCACCAGGGAAGCCACCATATTAAACTCGATCTTAGCTAGAAGGCCATGAAACACCATTTCCATACCAAGAATCTGGGTAAACCTAAAGAAACTACAAAAATGTATAAGATGCTATCTTTAATACGTTTTTCTCAACTCCCCAGGTTTTGAATGCTCCAGCATTTCTGCTAATTAGTTCAAATGCACATAAACCATCTTTGCATTCCCAGAAGAGGAATGTGAACATCTAATAAACATATGAAAAGATGTTAACCTCATTAAGGAGCAGGGAAATGCAAATTAAAACAATGATGAGACACGGTTACTCACCAGTTGATTAACAAAAATTAGTAAGATCAGTGTCATTGAGTACTTGGTGAGGGTGGAGGGAAACAGACTCATAACAGGAATGGAAGTTGAGAAAAATATTTCTGTAAAATAATTTACTCATACTTATTAAAACAGACATGGGGGGACCTACTTAATTCCACTTCTAGCAACCTTATCTGTACAAAAAAGAGCAGAATTACTTCAAAGAATATGACAAAATTATTGCTTCAAGCACAGCTTGTAACAGAAAAAAACTTGGAAGCCAGGAGAAGCAGACTCATTCATAATGAGTAGTTTATTCCAGAAGACTAGCATACAGTCACTAAAAAATATGAAGCATTCTTTTGTCCAGTGCTGGTAAAATATCATTAATAGTTATTGATGAATGAAAACAAGTAGCCTGAATGCAAATGTCTGTTGATGATTCCCTTTGTAAACAATACAGACACATACACACACCACACACACACACACACCCTTCTAGGTGCATATAGGCCTGAATCTGTAAGCATGACTCATATACAAGGTAAAATCAGAAAGAAAATATACTAAATTGTTAGTAATATATAATATTACATATATGATATAATTAATGAGATTAAGAGTGTTTGCACTTTTCTCATTCTCACTTTTTAAACATAAATCCCTCACGCACACGACAGAAAATGTGAACGAAAGCTCTAGGCGAGGAGTCGCTCTGTGGCAGATCCACTGCATGCGCAGCTCTCTCAAAGACCGACCTCAAGAGCCCGGGAGAATCGAAATCCTGCATCAACCAGTACATGCACAATTCCTTCTTTTCATTCCTGCCTGTGCCTAATCTTTGTGGAATTCATCAGTATTTTTCATCTGCCAAGGAACAAAAGGAGAGAGCGTGGGGTTTCAAAGCTAATGTTCACTAAAGACTTTTAAAAATAACATTTCAGTACTAGAACCAAGTTGACTAAGCTAACAACCTACACCCTCTGACTTGCCATCCAAAAACTAGACCCACAAACATTCCATGCCCTGTTATTGCAAAGACAAAAGGTGGCCCAGACAGGTTTTTTTTTTTTTTTTCCAAAATTCCTCTGTTACCTAAAGCCTCTGAGTTGCATGTTAAACCCCTAGCCTGCAGCTGACAACTGGGAATGTCCATTGAGTTGGTAGGACACCAAAACACCTGGGTGAAAGGTCAAAGATCCAGCTGCCACCTGGATGTTTGTCTTCCACACTGCAAAAAACTCTGGACATTTCTAAATACCCAGGTGTTCAATAACAAGCAGAATAAACACCCAGAAGCTGGATGGAAAGTTAAACTCTGTGCCAAGTCGAGGAATGCAGTGTCCATATGACAGAAAATAGCCTCACAACTTCCTTCCACCAGTATCAGGGTTCAAACTATAGAGGACAGCCCTCCCTTGTAACTCTGGCCTTCATACGGTGCCCCATGAACTGTAATTCAACACAGGCCAGCTGTCATTAGGATGCACAAAATCTTACCATCCCCTGCCAGACTTCCATTTTCAGCTGGTTCCTGGGGTATTTCAAATCATCTCCTGGGATGTGTATATATGAACTGGGTTTACCTGAGCCGAGGGCTGGGGCACACGCCGCTGCCTATCACTGGGCAGACGTGGAAGCAAACACCTGTTTAATGCTTAAACACCAAGTTTGCTTTTCAGGTGGTGTCCAGAGAACAGGGCTGGGCGAGCACTGATCTTCTAGGACCTGTGGCAGAAACTCTTCCCTCTACTCAGTAAGCAGTGGATCTCTTCAGAGGAGCCAGGGAGTGAATATAAAATGCAACCCTGTTCTCTTAGATGTCTATTCCCTAAAAATGTCCAGAAAGGTGCTCTGGGGACAGACTGCCAGTGGGGTATCCACTGCCTTTTGAACTTCACTCTTTAAAAATTTCATGGCCCTCCTTAAAAAGCTAAACACAGAGTCACCATATGATCCAGCAATTCCATTCCCAGGTATACACCCAAAGGAATTCAAAGCAAGGGCTCAAACAGACACGAGTACCCTGATGTTCACAGCAGCAGCATCAACAGCAGCCAAAAGGTGGAAACAACCCAAGTGCCCATTAACAGATGAATGAATAAACAAAACATAGTCTTATCCATATAATGGAATATTATCCAGCGGTCCTTATAAAAGAATGAAGTTATGATTCACGCTACAACATGGATGAACCTTGAACACATGAAGTGAAATAAACCAGACACGGAAGGACAAATTTCCTATGATTCCACTTATATGAGAGACCTAGATAGGCAAATTCAGAAGTAGAAAGTAGATGAGCAGTTACCAGGGCCTGGGGAAAGCAGGAAAAGGGAATTAATACTTAATGGATACAGAGTTTCTATTCTGGGGGATGAAAAAGTTTTGGAAAAGAAATGACAAATTTTATGCCACGTTTTTACAACATACACACCAAAAAAAAAAACCCTCCCAGGTCATGGAAACTGGAAGAACAGCATCACATGATCCCCCAAGCACCCCCTACCCACGGCTTTGCTCTCAACAGCACGCCTTGATTCATCTGGTATGTATGTGCTCCAGGGAAGTTATTACCATCTCTGTTTTTCATTTATCATAACAGTGGTTTTTATTTTTATTTTTTTAACAAAACATGGAACCATGTTTGAAAAAAGCAGTTTAATAAGAGCATGGACTCTGGAGCAAAAATTGCCGGGATCCAAATGGCAGGTCTGCCACCAGGAGCCATGTGACAAGCCTCATCTGTAAAAGGGGCAGAACAGCTCACCTCCTTGGGCCAGAGTGGACACACACAAGAGGTGCCCAAAACAGTCAAGACACAAGTGAGCAGACCACACATGCCAGCAGATGCCAGCCACACCTGCTTCCCATCACAGACGGCCTGATCTGAGATGAAAGCAGAAAAGTCTTAGTTGAATGAAAAAGCTCAACAAAGTATATAAATATATCACAAAGTCGCATTAGTCGTGACTTTTCCAAATAAACATACTTTGGAGGTAAGCATAACATTTAATAACCTAGAAAATGTAAATCTAATCTACCCATCGAAACAACCAGTTCAGTTATGATTATAAGAAAATGATTTTTTTTTTAGTTGTCTTTTCTTGGACCTGAAATATACTTGGAAACTAACAGTCTAGGCTGTACAACACTTCTCTCTGCCAAGTGGTTCCATGGGAATTCTAACCTCTTGGATGCCACGGACTCTTGTGCCAGTTCCATGGTCATGTTGAGGGAGAGACGTAGCCCATGGTCTCTCCATGGGTCTTATGCAGTTGCTACCTCGAAAGATGGTTTTCAAGAATGTTTTTCTCCTCTATGCCTAAATCATTACCGAGGAATGAATTAGGAATGGAGATGGCCTATTAATCTCAGCCATCTTCTCATTTTTCTACATTTAATTGTGACAAAGGTCCAGAGTCCTACTAAGTATCTAGCCTTACAGGCAATCTCCTGGGACTTCCCTGGTGGTCCAGTGGCTAAGACTCCAGGCTCCCAAGGCAGGGGGTCCAGGTATTCAATATCTGGTCAGGGGAGCTACATCTCACGAGCTGCAACAAAGGTCCCAAGTGCCACAAGGAAGACTTGGCTCAGCCAAATTAATTAATTAATTACATATTTTTAAAAAAGGAATCTCCTCATAAAAAATCTGTGCAGTTATTTAACATGAAAAATGCCTGATGCTACATCATGGCTAATACTACTAAATCACTTATAGGGCTAGAAAGAATGGAACATGGGAGATTTTTTATCTCAACTTCCCATCTTAAGGACAGGTGATGGGAAGTACAGAGCTTAGCCAAGTTTTTAACTGATGTTGAAAAAGCCCAGGCATCAGCACAATTAGGGAGATATGGCTTTGCTTCAAGTCATGCTTTGTCATTACAAATAAATTAATAACATCCAATCAGCCTTTGCCCACATACTAAGAAAAACCATAATTTGACTCTTAATCACCTAAGAATGGCTCAGCATGAGTTCTTTGATAAATAAGACTGAAACACAGAATACCAAGGAGTTTCATGGGCCATTTTAATTAAAATGAGCTTTGTGTCTTGTTTCATAATTTTCTCTGACTTTGCTTTGGTTTTTTGTGTTCCTTTTCCCTTTAGTGGACACACAGGTATAACACAGTAGAAAAGGGCCAAAGCACCTGACCAATCAACAGATGGAAAGAGCTAGAAAGACAGTTGAGGCCTTGGAGCACAGCCGTGGTTTATGGAATGAGATTTATGAAGGGGGGGGGGGAATCACAGAAATAACACAATTTCATTTGCAGAAAATTTCAGGTTGCTTTCTAGAAAACGACGTCTTGGAAAAGTTGACACTTTGCTTCTTCATTAGTTAAAAGAGCTAATGGGTGGGAATGAGAGGAGGGGTCATTTAGACGAGGTATGTGGGATCTTTAGCTTCCCAGCCAGGGTTCAAACCCACACCCTCTGCACTGGAAGGTGAAGTCTTAACCAATGGACTGCCAGGGAAATCCCAGAGGCGCCATTCTTTACAAGTGTATGTAGGTAACAAAAAGATCATCAGAGGGAAACACCACCATGGTGACCCTGCTCCCCACTCTGCCCTGTTCAGCCCCGTGAGTCTGGAGCTCAGACCAGTGGGCACGGCCCTCAGGTGAAGGTCGGCCTCTGTGGGCTTTACTGACTTCACAACCTGGGGACCTGGAGACCTGGGGTGGGTCTAACATATCATTAGCAAGGCTTAGGCTTTAGGGAACTACATTTTCCCAGGAGATGAGAGAGCTCTGTCTTTTCAAGTCCCAGAAGCCCATGAAACTCGATGGAATTTCTGAGCGCCCAGTATTTCCTAGAACGAATGACCAAGGCCACAGCTGTTGTGAAAATCCCTAAGTGAATCCAGGCTGACTACCCTTGCAATGATGGGGCAATCTCTGGGGCCAGTCAAAGTTCACTGTCCCAGCCCCTTTCTCAAAAGAGAAAACCCATCAGGGCAAGAGATACACCCTCATCAGCGCCAGCCAGCACCCCACGTTCCAAAGGTGGCTGGTGTAGTTGTTGTTTTAGTCGCTACGTCTTGTCCAACTCTTTTGTGACCCCAGTGACTGTAGCCTCCCAGGCTCCTCTGTCCATGGGATTTCCCAGGCAAGAATACTGGACCAGGTTGCCATTTCCTTCCCCAGGGAATCTTCCCTACCCAAGGATCAAACCTGAGTCTCCTCCACTGGCAGATGGATTCTCTACCACTGAGCCACCAGAGAAACCCAAAGGTTTGGTACTCTCTCCCTTTTGCCCTTTTCATAGGAAAGCAAAACAGATTTTAGGCTTTTGTCCCTACACATTCAAATTCCACACCTCTTTCACTCCAGAAATGACTTCAACATCAAACAACCAAAATACTTGGGTCATCTCTGCCTCTAGGAGAAAAGGCTAAAGGTTGCTCATTTTGCTTTTAGAACGTAGCTGCTCTTCATTTAGCGGGATGGTGTCATCAATAATCAAAACTGAACTGCACCCAGTGAAAATCAAGCAGCGCTTCCTCATCAGGCACCCTCAGCCTTCCAGCATGTTTAGAATCACTAATTCAGACTTGCAAAAAACTCCTCAGGCAGAATAATGATGTTGTCCTATTTATTTTGAGACTAGGAATTTCTAGAGGCTCATCGACCCTCTGTATTCATATCTCCCAGGAAGGAAATGAGCTAACCACCAGGATTTTTACTACCTTTCTGATACTTAAACTATATTTAAATAAGTCATTGAGGGACTTCCCTGGTGGTCCAGTGGTTAAGACTTCGCCTTCCAATGCAGGGGATGAAGGTTCAATCCCTGGTTGAGGAGCTATGATTCCACATGCCATGCAGTCAAAAAACCAGAACATAAAACAACAGAAGCAATATGGTAACAAATCCAATAAAAGCTTTGAAAGAATAAAAAAAAATTGTTTTTAATAAATAATTGGAACTGCATCCATTATATTTCCAGAGAATGTCTGGTGGTAAGAACAAGCCTACGTGTGTGTGTGGTCAGTTGCTAAGTCATGTCCAACGCTTTGTGACCCCACAGACTGTAGCCCACCAGATTACAAAGCCTGTCCTTTGTCCATACCCCAAGCAAGAATACTAGACGGGGTCCTCCTCCAGGGGATCCTCCCAACCCAGGGACTGAACCTGAGTCTCCTGCATTGCAGGTGAAGTCTTTACCACTAGTGTCAGCCAGGAAGCCCAAGAACAAGCCCCGGGGCCCAATTTTAGTGGTTTAACTCTTTCTCTACAAACCAGCACTGCCTAATGAAATGTGTCTGTTCATTCCTTTAAAAAAAAGCCAACTCCAATCTCACTGTGCCCATCTAAGGACAGAACAAAGGGACAAAGCACCCTTCTGCTACCACATCCCCCAATAAGCAAGTTGCAGAAGACAAATGGAGTGTGTCCACTCCATGGCTTCAAAGGCATCCACCTTCCAACTGATGCACTTCACACATAAACTGCCCACACGTGCACTTAGAAATGCACTTGTAGGCTTTCCCAATTATCCTCTGGGCTTTTGGCTTCTAGAAAGTAATCTTTCAGTGTTAAAAGCCATAAACTTAGAGATGAAAACACTATCCCCTTTTGGGATGAGTCACTGGGGATGGTATTCCAGGAAAGGGCTCCAGGGCTCTTTGGGTGGAGAGAAGCCCCAGCTGACCACAGAAGTGGTGACACAGGGACTCATGAGTCATCCAGAGTGATGCCGGTGTGTTAACGCAGGTGAGAAGTGCACCAGGGAGAGTCCTCCTAGGTACCACCTTGCCGCCCCCAAGAAACCCTCTCCCACGTGATTCTTGAGGACCTGGCGTCTCAGTCCGCACACACTCTATGTTACCCACTGCGCAGGCTTCTCCAATGGTCCCGTGATGCTCACGCCCTCAGTCATCACCTCTCTTGGTGACTGGCTTAATGCAGAAAACAGCCATCAGGGGTGGAATGGCTCGTCCACGATTAGGTTACAAAGGCTGTGGCCTCGGTCTTCCTCATGCTCTTCTCCATCTTGTCTGTTCTCCCTCAGGAGGCCAGCTGCCATGCTGTGAGCTGCCCTACAGAGAGGCCCACATGGCAAAGAGCTAAGGGTGGCCTCCAGCCCACGGCCAGTGAGGAATTGAGGCCCTAGTCCCAACAACCTGCAAGGAACTAAACCCTGACAACAACCACGTGAGTGAGTCTGGAAGCAGATTCTTCCCTGTTGATCCTTCAGATAAGATCCCAGTCTTAACTGAAACTGTAATTACAGTTAAAAAAAGCCTTGAGACAGAAGGCCAGCAAAGCCACACCTGGATTCCTGGCTCATGGAAGCTGTGAGTGAATAAATGTTGTTAAAGCTACCAGGTCTCGGGGTAATTTGTTATGCAGCAATGGGTAACTGATACACCCACTTTTGTTCCAAATGCACCAAAGAATTCCACAGGAAAGTTCCTTAAGTCTTCCTCACATACTAAATTCACAAAGCTCTCCCTTTCCAGGCTAACTGACCTGGAGATTCTGTATCACTCTTTCTGAGACAATCTTCCTTCCAGCTTGGCCCAGAATCCTTTTCTGATTTCCTTTACCTTAGTGTCTCAAGGAGCCAACATCACTGAACAGCCACAGGACAATACACTCCTTTAATTTCACCCATATCAGTGTCCTGATACCCAGATCTTTATCTGCCTTCCTGCTGGATAAGGAACCCCAATGAACTAAGGATGTGTTTTGCCCAGATCTGAGGACGATGCCTGCCACAGAGGGCCCTGGATCAATGTCTGCTGAATGGATAAACAAAGGCCTGAAGGGGCATCTTGGGGAAGACGTTGTCCATTTCAACCTCTCCAGTGAGTGATGAGAATGTATTTCACCACCTCCCGTAATGGACTCTTCAGAATCCTTGAGGATGGAGGACAGGGAGATTGCCTCTGTCATCTTGGAAGCACTCTCTCTTAATAAGTAATATTGCATACCCCAGTCTCTCATCCAAGTCCATCCACTATTCACACAATCCTGCTCAAACAGGGCAACTGTACTTCTCAAATTCTGCTTCAGTTTTAGTTTTACAGACCATAAAACATATAGAAAACAGACTCTCAACTTTCGACCCTTCTTTTATTAAACTCTCTTCATATAAAGAACAATACAAACGGGGATTATACTTTAAAATCACATGCAAGTCCAGGGTAACTTTTTTAAAATATCAAATGTGGTAATGATCAATTATGATAACTACTGATTTTTTTAAAAAGAGAATATTCCTTCTATTTCCTGCTAACTTTTGACTACGTAAAAAATAAAGAAATAAAAATTTAAGTAATAGTATTAAGTATTTTTTCAAATGTAGGTAGTTTACAAGCTTCATTCTACCTTATAGCCTCCAATGCGATGCTCCTGCTTAAATTCCTTCCCGTTTTTCAGCCACCTCATGGTTGGTGTTGGATTCCCCCCAGCTGGACAGCGGAACTTGACAGTGTTGGCTGCTGGGACCGCGTGCAGCCGTTTTTCCATCTTTTCTGTGTTGGTCCAGTACGGTGCTCCTGTTTTGGAAAAAGACATCATAATGTACATAGATGGACAGCTGCATCTCCATCAATAAACCCCTAACAGGTTTGTATGTGAACAATCCAACACTTCCAAAACGTTTGGGTAATATTTATTAATACATTACAGAAACATTTTCTGAAGTCTGATCCAGCTGGCCTCCCAGAAGGTCCCTAGAGATGGGTTGCTTAGAGTTTATTAACAGGGAACTTTTCTTTCTCTTGTACTTGCTGCCAGAATATAAATTCATGAATGTTTTAAAATGCTACTTTAGACACAAAGCAATAATACATACAGTAACAACAGCTGAGTTCCCCCCACCCCCCACAAATATATCATTTTAGATTGCCACACCTGTGAAATGATCACACATACACATAAATAAATTGTGTCCAAAAGCCACATCAACTTCTCCACTGGCACTTTAAAGGTGATCAAGAGTATAGCTTATCATCTCAAGTTGCCCATGTTCAGACACTCAGTCATGTCTGATTCTGAGACTCCATGGACTATAGCCTGCCAGGCTCCTCTGTCCATGGGATTTTCCAAGCAAGAATACTAGAGTGGGTTTCCATTTCCTTCTCCAGGAGATCTTCCCAACCAAGGAATCGAACCTGAGTTTGTTGTGTCTCCTCCATAGGCAGGCAGATTCTTTACCATTGAGCCACCTAAGTAGCCCTTTTACTTGCAGACATGGCCCCAAAAGCTCTCACACATTTAATTCATTAATTCTGATAACAATTCAATTATAATCCCTGTTTACAGATGGGGAAACTGAGTCATGGAGCAGTAACCTGCCCGAAGCCACAGAGCTAGGAAGAGGTGCAACCAGGATTTGAGTCAAGGCAGTTTGATTCTAGAGCTTACTGTCTCCCCGACTGACTCTCAAAGCACTGCAATCCACACCTTTATCCTCTCTGACACGCAGGACTAGCATCCAAAACAGACAGCCTCAACTGGAGGCATGCTGCCTCCTTTATCCCTGCTCAGGATTTCCCCTGACAACATCTTGTATGGCGATTTAACTCTTCACACGCATGTTTCTGTCCCAGCAAATATGTAATCAAAATCCCTGTATCCCCCCTGCCCAAAGCAACCATCAACAGGGCCTGGAACATCCAAGAACATTCTAGAACACTGAAATCCTAGAAGACTGATCCACAGCTGCTTACAAGGGTTAGACTGAGCAAGAGTTCACACCCTCCACAAACCAGAGGCAGTGTAGGAGTGGCAAGGGGCTTTGTGTCCAGTGTGATTTAGAAGTTTCCTTTCCTGCTCTGTGGATGGCACAACACATTTCTGGCAGGGTACCGATGCCCTTCACTTAACAGCCAGGTTGTCTCGGTAGACAGAGGAAGTGGAACAACTGCATTCAGAACACCCACTCCTCTCCACCTCACCCTTGCTCTTGAAACCTGCTATAAAAGGTAGAGTGAGGGTTTCTTGACAGGAACATGCTGTGTCTTCTTTATCCATCTGCTTCTCTAAGTGTCAAGGTGGAGGGTGGCGGGGTGGGGAGGTACGGCTGGTGTGGACATGATGCTAAGGCAGAGCCAAGTGAGGCAGAACTTGTCGGTCTGTGTTCCAGAGAGAAGGGCCAGGGGAGGGCGGGGGGGAGCCAGGGCAGAAGCACCGGAGCCGCTTTCTCGCCTCTAAATCCAGCTGCATCTGTAATGAGCAGGCAACTTGGTAGCCACGTGACTTGGGGCGTCAAATGCCCATAAACACACCTATTCTTTGGAGGGGGTCCCCAAGGAGTACTCAATTTCTATTTATCACAGGTCTCCCAGGGCCTGGCATATCCCGAAACAATTTCAATCATCTTTCATTTGAAAAGCTTCTCCTTAGCAAAGTCCATCCACAGCCACTGAAAAAGAACCCATTAAGAGCACAAAATAAATAATGAGCTTTGTCACTACACAAAGACTTTTACAAAGCTCCCCTAAATGAAAGGCATACCTCATGCTGTCAGGTGTCTGCATTCATGTCATCTGTTTAAGTAAACACAATAGCCTATTCATATGAATTAGCTAAATATTAATGGAGTCACTCTTTCAGATACCATCAATTACAGCTGCCCTGATCCTATGGAATGTCTTTTCTTTTTTTTTCTTATATAAAAGAAATCACCAGATACGTGCTGTGTACCATTAGGCACGGTTTCCGTGTTCCCTGGGTTGAAAAGCAGACTGAGCTTCAGGCACTAGGAAAATTGCTCCGTTGCTCTCTCAGAGGGCTAAGCTGCGGGTGAGCCTGCAACCTGCCCGAGCATCACCCACACCACATGGGCACCTATGGTTGTAGCCTGTGGCAACAGCACATTGGCAACGAGTACCTTTCACTTGGCGCCGGAGTAATGATTTAAGGACAAGAGTGAAAGAATTTTGCTGGAATTTCTGGCAGGTAGCCACTTTCCTGGGGTGAAATTTCAATCATCAAAACTGCACCTATAAAACCTGCTTGTGCAAAACAGACACGGGGCCATGTTTCTCTTCTAAAGGCTCAGAGACCACAGGTGAGTGGGGCACCATGAAATCTAATCACCAAAGTAGAAGCCAGTCGCCTACATGACCATCACTGGAAGCCTGAATTCATGACATCTGCTCTCCCTGAGGAACTGTAAAGCTTGACTCAACAGAAAGGGCCAAGGTTCCCTGAGTAGAGCAATGGGTCACCACCAACCCCCATCCAACCCCACTCTGGGTGATAACCTCACACAGGCATGATGTGCTTTTGTGATGAGGCTTTCCTTCAAGGTGTCCAGCTCACAGATTTTATTACAAGTGTGATGCTGGAGGGGAGGGGCTATTTTTAGTCCTTTACAATGGCTCTTTCTGAAATACACTAGCTTTGTAAAACTTGAAGACTCTGGAAGATCTAGAAAAATAATTACACTGCAGGAATAGCTCTGCTGCATTTCCAACATCAGTGTCCTCTGCAAACTCTTCCTGTCTTCAGTGTTTCCCGCCATGTGTGCAATATGGACACATGGACGTGGCCAGGGCCCCCACTCCATAAACTACAACGCAGCTGGAGAGAAACGGACCAGGCCCACGCCAAGGCTCCTCTCCCTAAGGAGGCCTCTTCCATCCCAAGGCTGTGAACAGCATGAACAACTTTCATTTGCAGGAGGAACTCACTTAATGAATTAATGACCTACAAAGGCAGAGAAGACTCCTAGCACTCAGAGGGCACTCAATATCGATGGCCAAGGCCACATCATGTTGCCTGAAAGAAGCGTTCGGTATCTACTTTGTAAACCTTCCCTGGTATAATCTTAGCGATCTATTTAATAGAGAAGGAATTGTGGTACAAACCCCTGATGACATAAACACAGATCATACTTAAATCAGAAGTAAATAAGTTGACCTAGACATAGGTATGGCCCTTTCTGCTCTGATATGCTCAACCCTTCTGATGTCGTATGCAGCAAAAGCATGACATTCTCTTAGTCATTAAAAACTAATAATGACCAAGTTAAAGTGACAGTCAGACCCAACCAAAATAAATAAGCACAATCTCATCTTCAAGGCATACCTACTCATTATCATCTTCTACACTGAAACAGATATTGCATGTTAGTAACAATGCCAAGGAAGTACAATTTTGTTACAGCAGAAGCCTCATAACACGTGTCTGGTGAGGCAGATTCATAATCCCACAGAAACGTCCCTCAAAGTTCCCTCCACACCGCCTTTCTTAACCCCCTTCATCCCACCAATAAAGATCCCCTACTCCTTCTCTGAGCCACCATTTTCTTGGTTAATGTGCATGTTTCCATGCCCAGGGTGCTGCTATACTTAAATATATTCCTTTCAATGTCTGCTGACCAGTAACAGTGGATCACCTGGAGGGTACGGCTTAAGTCATCTTCAGACGATGGAGAAGGCAGGCACTCAAGTGTTTACTGAGTAGATGGATGGATAAATGGACGGATGGATAAATGGGTGGACAGACACCAGACGGACAACTGTTAAAAGCCTGGGCTATAAAATGAGGGCACTGAACTGAAAGTTCTGGAAAGAGCCCTTCCCAGTTCTAACATTCTTTTCAGGTATCTGTCTATACCCTACACAGATAGTGATTCCGTCAGCAAATGGTGGATCAGAGGCTTCGTTTTGACCCTGTGACTTAAACCTAAGGAGAAAACATGGACTGCTGAGCCTGTTCCCACAAAAACTCTTAAGTATCTCAACTCTGACATCTAAGGTTTATGGTGTTCTCTCTCTTTCTCAAACCAAATAGAGACAATACAGCCTGGGGGGGCCGGGGGGCGGGTAAAGGAAAAACATGAACTCATTACCACACGGTACCAAAAGAGACCTCACTGACCATCTGGCCCAACGGCTGGTTGGTATGATCAATGTCATTCAGAAAGGTTAAGTGATTTGATCAAGGTCACACAGCCAGAGGCTGGGCCGAGCCTAGATCCAAGTCTCCAACTCCCTGGGCAGTGCTCTTTCAACTACTCCACGCTGCCCTTTGAACTCTCCCATGGTAATTAAGTCAAAAGTTCAAGATTTATGTGAGCTTTGGCCACTGATGACTGCCAACTGTATTTTTATTGATGTAAAAATAATAATAATAAAAAAAAAGCCTGTTTCAGCTCCTAGATTAAGCCTCACAAACTCTCTAAAGCCCCATTAAGGCCTCTGTCTTAAGTCTATAATTAGGGCCTTTAAAAATATCACTAATCAGGACGTTTCAGTGCTTTGACCCTTGATGCGGGAAGGGGTATGTGTCTGAGAGCTCTCCCCGATCCTCACAACAGACTGCACTTCATCTGACTTCAGTTTTGTGTAGAAAAAGAGAAAACAAACCTGACAAAATACGAAGATGTCAGTGAGGGTGTGACTGTAGGGGGCAGGAGGGCTTTATTTGAGGAGTTTCACTAAACCGACAACTTGCTGATCAGAGAGGCATTCGGTAAGATACACTTTAGAACAAACCGGGCAAGTGACCCCCTACTGGGAGACCAGTTGCCCGCGGGAGGTCCCCAGGCTCTGCCCTCAAAAGACAACTGCCGCTGGACGGGAGGAAGGCTGAGAAAGAAAAGATATTCAGCCTGGCTGAGTAGATGGAATATCACCACTGGCTTCTTCCCCAAACCAATTTGTGATGAGGTTTCACTGAAAAGGCATTTCAAAAACTTTAGGCAGCTTATGCATTTTTTTCAAAAAGGCATTTTCTTCAACTCCTAGAAACGTCAACACAACTAAGAAACCAGCATTACCAACTTAGAGACAATCTCTACCAAGGAACAATCCCAATTAGAGCAAACGTGACCGTGATCTGCTACCATCATCAGTAGGTCTGTCAATGCAAGTTCAGAATCTCAGGTCAAGAACCTTCATTTTCCCGTTACTTCAAAAAAAAAAAAAATCCCCTTTCTCCCTAGCATGGAAGATGGGCAGCTGCAGGTCTCAAGGAGAATAAAACCAAAATAGAAAATTATCTTCTCTCTCTTCACTCAGTAGTAAGAACCCTGCTCCACTTGACACAGCTGTCTTACTATCTATCCCCTCTAGTTAAGCAGAACCTTCTGTCAATCATGTTCTTCCCAAGAAGTCAGTCTCAAGCTCTTTGGAGACAATAATCACTTGAACACAAGCTGGCAGTAATAAAAGTACCTTGAAAAAACGGACAGACATGTCTACTTATTTGCTGCCAGATAATGCATTAAGATACCAAGTACCTAGGGAAGGCAAGGACTAGTTAAGTTATGCTTTCCTAAGCTAAAAGATAAACCTTGAACCTTTTAAAATCCTCAACCTGGATGCATTTCAAAAATTAGCATTTGAAATCGCAACTTTCTGTCCAGAGAAAGTCTCTTTCACCAAAGGGCATATGTAACAGCATTATTTCCTGGCAGCCAGGCTTGTAATGACATCACAAGATTGTTCCGCTCAGGGAACCGTCTAGCACTGGTAAAGTGTGACGTCATCAGCAAGTCAGCTGCTAAAATATGACCGGAGAATGCCCTTCACATCTGTGATGGAAGGACCTGACTTAAAAGCGGGGGGGGGGGGGGGGGGGGGGGGGGGG